>JAIUZE010019887.1:0-12699 GCA_022085475.1 Heliosperma pusillum
TTCATCCTAGGCCACCAAATTGTGGTCTCAAATCTTTATACATTTTGTCACCACCAGAATGAATAGAATAAGGAGAAAGGTGAGCTTCATCAAGTATTCTCTTTCTCAACTCGGCACTTCTCGGATCATACATTCTACCATGGTAACGAAGGTAGCCATCATTATCCACCACACAATCCTTAGCTTGCCCAAGTAATATTTTTGATCGAATGGCAATGAAAGTAGCATCCTCTGGTAAACAAGTACGAATCTCTCGATAGAAGTCTGGTTCCGCAGTCAAAGCACCAAGATAATCAAATCCTTTCCCCACGAACTGTATCTGAAGCTTCTGAAATTCGGTTACTAGTTCATCGGGTAAAGTACCAAGAGCATTTAATGAATGACTAGTCTTTCTACTCAAGGCATCTGCCACGACATTTGCTTTTCCCTCGTGATAAATCAACTCAGCATCATAATCATTCACTAACTCCAACCATCTTCTCTGCCTCATGTTCAATTCCTTCTGAGTAAAAATGCACCTCAAGCTCTTTTGATCGGTGTAAATTCGGCAATGAACTCCAATAAGATAATGTCTCCAAGTTTTCAAGGCATGTACTACAGCTGCTAACTCAAGATCATGAGTCGGGTAATTCACTTCATGAACCCTGAGTTGTCGAGAAGCATAAGCAATGACTTTTCTATTCTGCATCAAGACACATCCCAGACCATGCTTTGAAGCATCACAATACACATCATAATCCGCTTCATCATCTGGTAAAGTTAAGACCGGTGCGGTAGTCAATCTCTTCTTTAATTCTAAGAAGGCAACTTCACATTCATCAGTCCAAATATACTTTGCTTCCTTTTTTAGCAATTGTGTCATCGGTCTTGCTAATTTGGAGAAATCTTTCACAAACCGACGATAATAACCTGCTAAACCAAGGAAACTCCGAATTTCGGACACATTTTTCGGACTTTTCCAATCCACAACTGCCTCAATTTTAGCTGGATCGACCATAACACCGTCTTTGGAAATGACATGACCAAGGAAAGATACCTCGGGCAACCAGAATTCACATTTGGAGAACTTAGCATACCACTTTTGGCGTCGAAGAACGCTCAAAATGGTCCGAAGGTGATCGGCATGTTCTTCCTCAGATTTCGAAAAGATCAGAATGTCATCAATAAATACCACCACACATTTATCAAGATACTCCCGGAAGGTACGATTCATCTGATCCATGAATATAGCTGGAGCATTAGTCAAACCGAATGGCATCACATTGAATTCGAAATGACCATACCTCGAGCTGAAAGCAGTCTTCGGAATATCTGCTCCCGAACGGGAATCTGATGATAACCCGATCTAAGATCAATCTTGGAAAAAATAGAAGCACCCCGTAACTGGTCAAAAAGATCATTAATACGAGGAAGAGGATATTTGTTTTTGATGGTAACACGGTTCAATTCACGGTAATCAATGCACATCCGCATAGAACCGTCTTTCTTCTTGACAAATAATACGGGCGCACCCCAAGGAGAAGCACTAGGCCTAATAAAGCCTTTCTCAATTAAATCATCAAGTTGAATTCTCAACTCCTTCAATTCAGAAGGAGCCATACGATAAGGAGCTTTGGCAGTTGGTCCAGTTCCAGGAACTAGATCAATGGAAAATTCAACATCCCTTTCAGGAGCAATCCCGGGTAATTCCTCGGGAAATACATCGGGAAATTCTCGAACAATAGGAACATCCTTCAAAGAAGGAAGAGAAGAATCGGAAGTAGTCACTACACATAAAAATGCTTGATGACCCTTCTTTAAAACATTCAACATTTTCATAGCTGAGATTAACTTCACCCTAGCTTGCTTTCTAACCCCTTGATAAGAAATACGAGCACCCAAAGGACTTTTAAGAATAATTTTCTGATCACGGCACTCGAATCGAGCATGATGGGTAGATAACCAATCCATGCCCAAAATAATATCGAACTCTTCAAGAGGAAAACGTAAAAGATTCGCCGGAAAAATAGATCTATTTATGGATATTGGAATGTCGGAATGAAGATAAGAACATGAAAATACTTCTCCGGATGGTAACGATATAGGAGTAGTTTCTCCTACTGAAGCTTTAATCGGTAACTTATCGGATAACCTCATGGAAATAAAAGATAAAGAAGCTCCCGTGTCAAATAGAATTAAACACGGTAATTCATAAATCGAAAACATACCCGTCACAATGTCGGGTTGGGCATCCGCCTCAGCACGGCTCATAATAAAGATACGACCCTTAGGTCGCCCAGAAATAACCGGTGTAGAAACCGTCTTCTTCCTCTCGGGACATTCATTAAACCTGTGCCCCGGTTTTTGACAATTAAAACATACTAGGGCTTGTTGAAGCAACCAACACCCGGATGAATAGGCCTCTTGCACCGAAAGCACATACGATCTTTAAGATCGTTGTTGTTGCTCGGAATAAAGGGACGGTTTCTCTGATTAGCTTGTCCACCCTGAAAGTTTCTCCTCTTGTTTGGAAAAGAGGGAGAAAAGGAAGGTCGAGAAGAAGGATATAAGAGGTCTCTTGCCAAAGGCATTAGGAGCAACATAAGAAGCACGAGCTTCCTCGGCAATCTCCCGGATAGAACTCTCCGCCCAGATGGCATCATTATAGATCGAGACAAAGGAAGTAGAACCTCTACTGATCTTCCCCTTTATCTGGGGAGAAAGCTTTCCCAGATAAAAGAAAGCTTTGTCTTCCTCTACCCTAATAAGTCGAGTGGCATAATGAGCCAACTCATTGAACCGAGTAGTGAACTCCTGAACAGAAAGAAGTCCTTGTTTAAAATCCATGAACTCCTTCAACTTTTGCTGTCTCAACTCATCGGGGTAAAACCTCGCTTCCAAGAGCTCACGGAAACGAGCCCACCCAAAATTAGGCTCCAACTTCGCGGTAGGACCAGAAAGAGTCCACCACTGATCCGCTTCCTTCTCTAAGAAGTGAGAAGCTAGACGGACCTTGTCCTCTTCAAGGACATCATAAAGAGAAAAACTCTTTTCCATTTCCCGTAACCACACGGAAAGCTTAACGGGATCAACTTCGCCATCGTAGGTTTTGGCTTGGCTCCTCGATAGCTGTGAAGCGACCCACGTATAACTCCCGTGTCTCTCTCGATCGGGAATCGGATTAGGAATCGGATTTGCTTGCTGGTTTTGCTGATTTTGCTGGTTTTGGATAATAACGGTAAGAGCTGCTAATATTGTGTTGTCAATCCTCGGAGGCATCTTGCAAAATTAAAACACAGATTAGTACTTATCATTTAGCAAGAACAAAGAGACTACAACATAAATCCTAATCTACCCATCTTACCCTTCTATCTCACAAGTTTATTATTTTAAGGTCAAGTTATTTATGAAAGGGTACACAAACGTGCGTCGGGAGCAAAATAGCTCTGATACCAACTGTGACACCCTCAAATTTGCGGAAAGAAAAAAAATATTTAAATACATAAACAAAGTATGATAATACATAACGAAGGTGTCATAAAATAAAAAGGTCATTACAAAACGGAAATACTATTATACAAAAGAAATCTACAAGACGGGAGACATATCTCCCGTATAAATACGGAAATAAAAGTGTGTACAATAATATACAAACTATGAACCGCATATAGGTCCAAGGTAAAACTTCGCTCGCTAGCTCGTCCATGTACCCCAAATATGCAACACCACCTGTTCGACCGCATTAAATATAAACACGGAAGCCACAGTCAGTGGGGAGTAACTCCGAGTTCTCCCAGCCACGAAATGTCGAGTTTAATTAAACATGAATAACATAAAAGCAATGTATATGGAAATACAAAACTTTAACATATATGATATGCTTTTCATGTTATGAAACAATTAACTAACATATAACCTATCATATGAAAGCTATCATGTGAATCCGATAATAAATATAACTCGAGGTAGGGAAGCTGGTATGCTGGCTCAGCGGTTACCATGTAACATGGCCCTGATACACTCAAACCCTAATCAACACGTAATCATGTGAATCAGTTAACAATCGGTAATCCAAACTCTATCAATCTTATCCGGCTTGCATCTCACCTTCTAAAACTCATAGAATCATACATACATGAAAGACTTATACTTCTACAAACAGGCATAAGTTCTTAGTACCGTCCATAGTCGATTGTAACTCGAGGCTATACCACAAGGTAGGAAAACATCCTAGTCCTAGACTGATCAGACCTAGCGACAACAGCTATTCCATTCCCCGTCCCATGACATAACCGTCTATGAGAAACTCTACTAGGCGACCCCCTAAGCAGAGATGGCTAGTACTTAAGCTAGCTCCCTTCCCAAAGCGGAACTCTTAGGACGCCATGCCCCGGCTTGGAGATAAACCCCCCATGCCGTGACACAAAAGCTATCAAGCAGTGAACTCCATATGCTCGTTAAAGATAGTACGGGCCTATCAATGTCATGGTCCAAGATACTCATTTAGAATTAGAATGGTCAAGACGCCATATACTCATAATTCTCTATGGGTACTTAGTCAACACGACACCAACCATATAATAAAACAGTCACAGGAAAACATCCTATCATGTGACTAATTGCATATAAGTAATAAACACATAACATATCGCCTCATATTTACTAAGGCTAATTCAATAATTAAATACAACTTTACTTGAAGACAAATCCCCGACCCGAGTCCCGCGACGGGTCATCAGTCAAATCGGGGCTGACTAGATCTTAGTTTGACCAAACCCGTTGGATCAAACCGGCTAGAAACAGAGTCTTTTCCACATAGACTTAAACATAGAAATCAACATATTCATTACATGTTATTTAATAAAACTTCTAACATGTGAATTAATATATCATACCAAAACCCGATTGACTTAAATGATATCCAATTAAACTACGATCTTGTCTTATAATTTCTAACATGTGAGAAATAATTTTTATGAAAAACCTTTTTAAATTTAAATATTTTACTTATTAACATTTCCCACTTGCTAAATATTACAAAACACGATAAAAATGACGATAACTCAAAAACCGTCACAAGTCCCAAAGTGGGACCCACGGGCTGAGTTGGGCCGGACCCACATGGGCCTGGTTTGGGCCTCACGGCCTGATTTGGGCTCAATGGGCTGTTTTGCCTAAAATTTCTAAAAACCGTTTTCCAATATTTCCCGCATGCTTTAACATATTTAAAACCCGTCAAAACAACAACCAATCAATCAAACATCGACACAACCCAAAGACCAAAACCCGGACCCACCATGGACCAACCCAGACCGGTCTGATCCGGCCTGGACCGGTCTGATTGGTCCGGTTCTTAGCCAAACAATTCGGCCCCCACCAACAACAACATCAAATTAATTCCAACATGTTTTAAATCATCAAACAACCATTTTAACAACCATCCATACAAAAATCATGATTAAAAATAATTCATCCAACTTCCTCAAGAACACTAAACATATTAAAATTTCCTAAACAACTTAAAAATCATAACTTATTAAAAATCATCAAAATTCTTCAAGAACACTAAACTTGTTAAAATTTCCTAAACAACATAAAAATCATAACTTATTAAAAATCATCAAAATTTTTCAAGAACACTAAACTTGTTAAAATTTCATAAACAACATAAAAATCATAACTTATGAAAAACCATAAAAATTCATCAAGAACAATAAATCAACATAAAAATTTCCTACAACTTAAAAATCATCAAGAACAATAATACAACATAAAAATTCCATACAACATAAACAAAATCATTTCATCTCATGTTACTACTAAAATCATAAATAACCATAATATGAACAAAAACTAAAAAGCTAAAGGCTAAAGCTATGTTACTAACTACAACCATAAAAATCATAACATGAACCAAAACTAAAAGCTATGTGACATTAATTCGTCGAGTAAATCGGAATTGTTACCTTAGCTAGCCAAAATCACTTAGCACAAAAATAATAATAAGAAGTATATAATAAGAAAACCCTTCTACTAATCTTCACCCAAAATATACGAGTCTCCAAACTCGTCTTCAAAGTCTTCCCCTATAAGAAATAACAAGGAAAACATTATTAGAATTAAAATATGAATTTCCATAATTAAAGTGTTGAAAATGATCTTGACGGAATTGAAATATAACCGTACGGGAAGATGAGGAGCGAAGAGGAGATCTTAGAAATATAAATTAGGATGGATTTAATTAAGAATTGAAGATTTTATGAAGGTTTTGCTCAAGAACGATGAAGAACAAATGATGAACGACGAAGAACACGAAGAACGATCAAATAAAGTGATGTTTTGATCTTAATTTGATTTGTTGTAAAATGAAAAGTTGTTTGTGAGTAGTGATGGTGGTTTGAGCCGTGTACATATAGACAAATAAGGATGTCGAGTTTTGAAATTGTTGTTACGTAATTGACTCGCGTTTAATAATTATTTTACGGTAAACGATTTAATATAATTAACGATAAAGTTAATTACACCAAATATCAAGATATTATGATATTGTAATGAAAAGTAATCAAAATATCAAGGCCTAAGAGAGGACTAAAGTAGACGTGTGAAATGGTGACTTCCGGTCTGATTTCGAGCGTTTTGCGTAATTTTCGTTAATTGATCGATAAAGTAAATAGTTATCTAGATATTATGATATATTAATCAAAAGTAATGAAAATATCAAGGTCTATTAGTGGGTAGGAGAGCCGTGTGGAACAAGGTGATATCGGGTCTGATTTTTCTCGATTTGCGTAATCTCCGTTGACGGATCGATAAAGTAACAAATATCTAAGATATTTGTATTAGTTTATTCAAAACAATTAAAATATCTTATGGTGAGTGGAAAACGATGACACGGCGTGCGACTCATGCCAAAGTCGAGTTTCGATTTTGTTACGGGATTTACGATGAGTCGGGAATAGTTAAATGACGTTCGGTTAAAACCGTAAAAGTTATTCTTTAAATTCCGAATAAATTCAAAATAATTATATTAAATTATGATAAATCTTAATAAATCTAAATAAAAATAAATCAAAAATATTATTTTTTTAAATAAAATTTCGGTCTTCAACTTATGAGGCGAGTCGGGAAAAAGTCAACGGAAGTCAAAGTTGACTGAAAAGTCGAGAAAAGTCGAAGATGACTTAAAAGTCAAGAAAAGTTTAGGACGACTTAAAAGTCAAGAAAAAGTCAATGACGACTTTAAAAAGTCAAGGAAAAGTCAAAGACGACTTAAAAGTCAAGAAAAGTCAAAGATGACTAAAAACGGTCTTTTCATGGAATCCCTCAAAAATTCCAAATACGAACGCGGAATTTCAAAATAAGACTCGGAACAAAAATTCCTATTTTAAAAACTTAAGTTCTACTGAAAAGTGTTAGTAAATATTTTTACTAGAAAAATTGGCATTTTTCGGGTTGTTACACATACTCCCGAGTACTCCAAATAATCATTCCCAAAAGCTAGCTCCAAATCCATGATTTTGCATTGACCATACTCATGCAATTCAGGCAAATTCTCAATTCGTATAATTCAAATGAACTCATATGTAATCCCAACTTCCAATAATTATTACCATAATAAATATTTACTAACTATTCCAAAATAAAACATCATTAACTAATAACGGCTCAAAAATAATAACCCTACATCAAATTAGTTATATAATAAAATAAGAAAACAAATTAGAGAATAGAAAAGGCAGAAAGTCACTTCTTAAAAGCACAACTTCATAAGAGAAAAGTACTCTAATTATATTGCATCGCTTAATTACTCGAAACCTTATAACTCTTCTAGGCAAATCGCTTAATCATTAACTATGAAGTTCCACAACAGTATCCATAAGATCATTAACTACTACCATAAGATTAAACATTTTCCTAAAATGCCGATATAAAATGCTCGAGACAATACCTTAAATAAAGTATTCCATGAAATCCAAAATGAATACGAAATGGTTGACTTTCACATAAAAAGCTCATATACTCACTAACTAGATCCTCAAAATTAACGGGAGACATTCCATAATACTCCGTCATCACTAACCTATCTCCATCGAACAAGGTGAAGGGAATATGACTCCCAACAAAAGGATTACCTTTAACAAACACCATAAACAAACTACAAGATTTTCATTACCATCTCAAACCTCAAACGAGTTCAGTATAAATCACACGAATCTAGTTCCTCAAAGATTGTAAATCCACGACATGATAAGACAGTACCCAAACTTTAAGTTCCATTCTACAATTCGATACAACCATACTATGCACCTTGAACATCAATAATAACTTATATCCTTCACATCATTAACCATGATAAACTCCTAAGTTAAACCATCAAATAAGGGATAAGATAAACCTCAAATTTTCCTAAAGAGTCACGATCATGATAAGCACTTCTAATACAGTATCTCCAACCTTTACAAGCTGACTTCGGATCCTCAAACGAGTGGCTCAAATGAACTAAATCTATAATATAATTCTTAAGAAATGGACTATATACTAGTCTTATCTCATACTACCATATAACAAATTAATCAAGTATATAAATACGACCAAATACGAAAGTGAGTGGAACATAACCATATCATGTTAACACACACTCTACACATTTCTTAATCATACAGTTACATATGCAAGTAAAGATAAAATCACGCATCAAAGTACATAAAAGGTCCTTATTGGTTTCTACCCATTTACTCTCACTGATTTACTAATCCATTTAATTTAGTCATTTACTAAGCGAGAGTTGGGAGCGTGTTCGCTCTGATACCAACTGTAACAACCCGGATTTTTAAAACAAAAGAAATACCTTAATAATAGATAATCCATCAGAGTACAAAGATGAATAGGGTCATGGTGGCGGAAACACCTGACCAATCAGGATCGATACTCAAATTCAAAACTAAACTAATACATTATTAATAATTCTTAACTTAAATTATTCCTAAATAAATTATTCTTCTTGCTACAAGTCTCTCCAGCCCAACAACCAGACAAGCAGCAACCAAATCAACCTGAGAATGGGGGGTCGACAATCAGTCGGGAGTAACTAGATGCTCTCCCAGTCATGTTTACAACAGGCTGAATTAATAACAATTTATAAAACATACAGTAATCATAAATGACATGTGAAACAATCTATACAATATGACGTGGGACCAAACTTACTATGACATCATCATTACCAAATGAATGCAACTAGACAAACCCCTAGACCATGAACACTAACTCGACCCAAAAGTGACACTTGATCCATAGCAATAAAGTCACCAATTCAATCAACAAGACATAGCGAATAGAATGAACGCCGTTAGAGCGATTAAAGAACTGCCTCTAACCACTAGAGCGTATAACGAACTGCCTCTAGCTAATGGAGCGTATAACGAACTGCCTCCATCGGTGTGGACCGTATAACGAATTGCATCCACTATGGACCGTATAACGAACTGCATCCACAGGACTATGTATAGCGTATAACCACTGCCTATATGTCTAAGACCTGGCCAGGCCCTCGATGCATTAACTGTACATCGAACGACGCTCGGGGACCAGAGCGTATAACGAACTGCCTCTGATACCCCCCCGAACATAAACCATAAAACCGAATCCCCGAAGGGTAGCGTTAATTCATTGTGATAGTATATAACTGATACTATCGTCATCTATTCAACCAACAACAAAGAAATGCACAGTATAACTGACTGTACAAACCAATGCATGAACAACGTCACGACTCAACATAGGAACAGTATAACTGACTGTCCAACAATGCGTGAATAACGTCACGACTCATGCCAAGAACAATATAACCGACTATCCAACTATATAGGAATAAGAATAACCAATACAACATGCAAACATAGAGTTATAGTCCAACTCACTATAACACTACACAAAAACAAGCACAGATGAGCAAGGTTATAGTATCTCGTCCTATAACATTACACCTCAAAGGTCATGTTATAGTTTGAGTTACCATAACACCAGACACAAAAGCATATAACATCCAATATTATAACACCACCAACTATATCCTTCACTTAACCTTAGTGAAGTTATAGTAACTTCAGCTATAACCCTCACTCAGCTTTAGTGAAGTTATAGCATATTCAGCTATAACTTTGGTTAAGCTTGTCAAGTTATAGTATCATCAACCATAACTTTCGCTTAACTCCAGCAGAGTTATAGTACACCACCTATAACTTTAGTTAAGCTTGTCAGATTATAGTTTCATCAACTATAACCTTCACTTAACTTCATCAAAGTTATAGTACCTTCAGCTATAACTTTCACTCAACTTTAGTGAAGTTATAGCACTTCAAGCTATAACTTTATACGTGCGAGGTTATAGTATCATCAACTATAACTCTCTTCCGTCACGGGTTAGTCCTCTATAACAACATCACCGAGGGGTCGACTCCACGGTACAAACCACCATGTCACCACAACGAGTCTTGTTATAGTACACCGCACCATAACGTTACTTTTAAAGTTATAACTCAAATAGGTATAATTAGGGTAACTTACATGCAAAGTTATAGTTAATTTGCTATAACCTTAATGATGTAAACCAAAACTCTAATTTCTCAACATAAGCAAACCCTAGCCCCTCCCACAAGGAGAAGCCAAAACCCTAGGCCACGGCCAACCCTAGGGGCCGCGCCTCCAAAACGACGCTAGGGTTTGCGATTTGAACCCTAGCTCGCACACCAAATGAATAATTGAAAATAGAATAACAACATAAATATTAAAGGCAATTAAACATGTGAATCATAAGCATAAATAACCACACAAACCAATTAATCATACAATCAAATATTATATCATGTTAATAATTCACTTTCTATAAACACAATTAAAGGAAAACACTGAGTTACCTTTATTACGAAATAATGACCGCAAAATAATCTTCATAAAAACTCCATTAATATTGCTACATAAATCCTCCTCCGAAAACGCCCCAAAATAAAGACATCTTCTTCTTATTCTTCTTATTTACCCAACAAATATATAAACCCTAAAGGTAGGTCTAAACTCCATACAATCGAGTCCCTTAAAAATATTACGAATAAAATATATTGTAGAGGTAAGAGCCAGGATTGAAAATATATAATTTATATTTGATTTGGATGAAGAAAGTTGCATAACAATGAAGTCAAAGGGAGAAAATAAGAATGGAGGATGAAAGAAAGGTGATGTGGCACGAACGTAGGGGAAGAAAAATAGATTGAGCAACCTACTTTCTAGGTTAAATTTTCTTTTATAGATGATTAATAAGTGGGCTTTTGACCTATTAGCTCACAAGATGGAATATCCAATTACAAATCGAATTTAATATAATTAAAACGCTTGGAGAGTTCATATAGAAGAAGTAGCTATTAAATTAAAATAGTAAAATCGTGGATGGACATTTTAACCCATCCAATTTAGGTAAAAACGGAAAATAACAAAATAGAGATCGCAAGCGTTAAATACGCATTAAATAATTAAACTCGCAAAATAATTATTTTAATAAATAAATTTTCGAATAAAATTATTATAAAACACGGGGTGTTACAATAGGCCACCAATATGCTACATGTAAATTATGTGATCTCTATTATGTAATTTCTATGTGATTTTCGGCAGCAGGACGACAGAAAATGTCGTCTACCAAACCTGTTTTTTAGACTAACCTGTAGGAACAAAAAATACCTAACAACAGAAACACTCAAAAGAAGCATCTACATCAAACTGGGCGCTCTCGCCCAAATCAAAATCCAAAAATCCAAAAATCCAAAACTGCGGGCTTTCGCACAAGAACAAGTCAAAATCCAAATATACAAAAATAAGTCAAAAGATGTACAAATCAAAAATTATAAAGACAACTAATCCTCATCACCACCCAGCATGGCTATAGTCGCCTCAAGAGCAGCGATCTCACAATCCCTAGCCTCCAGCTCCCTCAACAAACGAGCCGTCTCCTCCCGGGACTCCGCCAGCTCTCGCTCCAATTCTCTCTATGAAGAAATGCCTCATTTCAGTCATTTCATTTCAAAAATACATAAAAATACAATAAGAAGGAAAGAGAGGTTCATACATGTAGATCCTGACCACCCGAGAGCGCCTCGATGGCCGTAGCCCGCAACTAGCTGGCCACCCTCCATAATGCTACGTGCTGAGACGGTGTTACCTATATTTAAATAAGGGTCAAATCAAACGCATTCATATGCAACAAAATAGCCAACACCTCGAGGTATGCTGGAGGCTTGCCGTCTGCCGCCTTGATCTCCTATACAGATCAAATGGCTCTTTAATTGACGATCATTCGTCACTTCTCAAATTAATTCAATTCAAAAAAATAAATATCTCGAGGTAAGCTGGGGCTTGACGCCTGCCACCTTGATCTCCTGCAAAGATTAAATGAATCTTTAATTGACCATCGTTCGTCAGTTTTTAAATAGATTCAAAAACTCTTCAACTGACGATCGTTCGTCACTTTTTAAATCAATTCAAAAAAATCTCTTCAATTGAAGATCGTTCATCACTTTTCGAATCAATTCAAATAACAACAAGAAACAAGCAATGCTTGGGATCCACGTTTCGGACATACAATCTGTGGGCCCGTCTTTTATCATCAGGATGTTGCTCGCCACAACCGAGCAGATTCCCCGTAATGATTCGATCCTGATAGAGTCTTCT
>JAIUZE010019888.1:0-26761 GCA_022085475.1 Heliosperma pusillum
GGATAATTTAAAAAGCGAGAAAGACGGTAATTTTATTACCAATACGGGTAGAGGAAGCTAAGAGGGGAAGAATAAGACGAACTTACGTGAATTTGAGCAAGAAACGAATGAGTTATGACAAATCTAAGCTTGGATCAAAAATGGAGGCAAGGTTTTGGTTTTCTTAAGAAAGAAGAAATGTTGAGTTGTGAGGAATGAATTAGGTTAGGGTTTGAGAGAGTATATGAAGGAGTATGAGTGGAAAAGTCAAGAAAAAGTCAAAGTTGCCTTAAGACGGGATTCACATGGAATCTCGCGGAAATTCGAAATACGAACTCGGAAATTCTAAATTCGACTCGGAACATTAAATTCCAAATTAAAACTAAATTTCACTGAAAAGTATCCGTAAAATATTTTCACTATAAAAATAGGGTACATTTGCGGGTGTTACATTGACCATTCTAAATTAATTACTTTCTTAAAATTATATAGTACTCCCTTTGTTCCAGTATATAAGGCATTCTAACTTTTTCCAAAAATTTCATAATATAAGGTATTTTAGGATTTATACATTGGGAACTTGTACATCATCCATCAATTAATTTTTAAAGTGAGTTACTTGCATTAATGTTTAGTAAAAGTTGTCTAAAAAAATCAAAAGTTACTGTGGATATGTACAACCTAAAATTATTGTTTTATTGCTTTCTCAATTTCCTAGAAGTATCATAATAATGGATTTAATTGTACAATTATTATGTGGTTTTTAATCCAATACATTAATATGTGTGCATTTTTCTAAAATGCCTTATATTTTGGAACGGATGGAGTATTATACTATATAATAATATTGTATGGAATTTTAAACATATAAAACTATTAAGTATATGGAATTATATATATTTATGTCATTCCATTACCGCCCCTTAATTTTTGGATTATATATATAGTATAGATTAAATTAATCAGATTTTGCGTAATCTTAATTACAATGTCATAATCAACATAAAAGTTGTACCATAGAATAAAATTAAGTAAAGTATCATTTGGTTACATACGAGAACTTATAATGCCTAGAGAATGTCATACCACATGATTTTAGAATTTATTTGAATTCGAAAATATGATTTGGGTACATGTAGGTGTTGCCATTCATGTAGACATTCTCATTTTCCTAGGGGGGGCCTAGGTAAACAACCTCGAGAATTGGATTTCATGGAAAGTTCCAATTCATGTGAATTGGTGTAATTAACAACCTACCCATTTTGTAATTCGCGTGAATTAAAAGTCTTGTATAGTTTAGTGGGTAACCAAACGGCGTCTAAGTCGCTCGAGGATCAATTGTACTAGATTAGAACGAGACATGTCATTTCCTAAAAAAAATGATATTTAAGGACATTAACAGGTATCCTGAGAAGTCTTACATAAACATTATTGAGAATCGAAAAGAGGTCGAAAAATGGAACAAGCATCTGATGTATCTTATCAAACCCCTTTTAGTAATTGAGCTTACTTGTACATTTTCTTATCTTATTAAAGTGTACGATTTAAACTCAAAAAAATTGAATTTATATGTATAATTTTTTAGCAATATTATATTTTTTAACTTAATATTTAACTGAACAAGTTCAAAAACATTTAAATAAAACTTATAATTTTTACAACAAAAAAACTCATAAATTAAATAACCACTTGTAGAACATCTGATGTATAATCTATAAAATGAAATAGGTCTTAGTATATTGGTTAAGATTATACAACTAGTTGTATAAAACTGGTTATATAGATTTGGAGCTTTATAATAAAGAAAGTGAGCTTATATGTTTAATTTACGAGTTTTATTGAAAAAAATCTGAGCGTTTTTATAAAAATTTAAACTCAAAATATTATAATGAAACTCAAAAATATTACATATAAGCTCAAGTAGATTTTAATTTGACACCTAAAAAATAAAAATGTAACAAACAAAATTTAAAAGCTCGAAAGATTGCACATAAACTCAATTAGATTGGTAATGGATGTACCATGCTCATATAAATATGGTTCAATAAGTCTTGCTTGTGACGGGGCGACCCGTCGCAATCCCTCTCACAAAGAGCAAGTGACAAGGCAAGTGGGGGCTCCATTTTCACCCCACTTGCCCCCCCCCCACGGGGGATTTGACCCGTCGCAAGCTTGCGACGGGTCGGTCCGTCACAAATGAGAATTTGTGAATCTGGTTTTAGGATATTATTTGTGGTATTATGGCAATAAGTGTTACTATGACCCCAAAAATCTGTTTCTGGAAAATTGTTACATGTACGTTACAATTTTAGGGGCTATCTAATTGATAACTCAACAGTTTTAGCTTAAAAAAAGGTATTACTTTGACCCTGAAAATATGTGACTCTAAAGAACAATTTCGTTTGAATTTTTTTAGTTACATGAAATAGACTATTCTGATTGGTATATGAAAAGTTTCAACTCCAAAGTTAGAATTTTACTTTGACCTTGAAAACATGTGACTCGCCATAATTATTTTGTATGAACTTTATAAGTTACAATTTGCTAACTATTCTGATTGGTATATCAACAATTTCAATCAACTATTCAAAGGTGTTATTTTGTCCATGCAAATTTGTAACTATAAAGAATTCTTTAGTTTAATTTTCTTTAATTAAACGTTATAAACAATTTTGATTGATATACATAGTTTCAACTCCAGAAAAAGTGGTACGTTGACCCTTTATGCGGGGAAAAAGGATTATACATCTGAGGTACTACCTCAGAGTAGTATGATTTTGAGTTTTTGTGCATTTTTTTCGAGCTTTTTAAAGTTTATAAATTATATTTTACATCTTATATATGATGTATTTTGAGTTTTATTGTAATTTTTTTGAGCTTAATGTTCAAATTAATAAACTCAAAAACTTTATAATATAACTCATAATTTTTAATATTATATACTCAAAAACTTTATTGTAAAGCTCAAAAATTACATTATATGTGGTAGTACATCAGAGGTACAATTCACTTACTGCTTTATGCGAAGGGAACCAAATATATTTCATTAATATCTTAAAATAAGGTGTAATATTGCGTAATCTTGTTTATAATATCATAATTAACACAAAAACTATACAATAGAAAAAAAAATAGAGTAAAAGTCTTTCGAGAGACTCCTTGCACTACATTGGTGCAGTAAGTGGATTGTATCTCTGATGTACTACGACAAATAATGTAATTTTTGAACTTTACAATAAAGTTTTTGAGTATAGTATTTAAAAATTATGAATTTTAATATAAAGTTTTTGAGTTCATTAATTTGAACAATAAGCTCAAAAAAAGTTACAATAAAACTCAAAATACATCACATATAAGATTTAAAATGTAATTTATAAACTTTAAAAAGCTCGAAAAAAATGCATAAAAACTCAAATTTATACTAGTCTGAGGTTGTACATCCGATGTATAATCCTTTTTCCCACATTGGTGCGAGACATGGCATTTGCTAACAAAAATAATATTAAAAGAAATTAACAGGTATCCTTTGAAATCTCACATAAACATTATTGAGAACGGTAAAAGTCTTAGTCTAGTGGTTAAGGCGAATGTATTATATGACAATAGGTCATGAGTTCGAACACTCCCCCACCCCACCCATATGTTTCATAAGTATGTATTGCACCGGTATTGCGCCTTATTAAGCTAACACAAAAATGATAAACACCAATATATATATATATATATATATATATATAATATATATAATCTATATTATATATATATATATATATATATGAGTTATCGGCAAGGTATTAGAATTGATGTATTAGAATTCGTTTCCCAATTTGTACAACATATCTGGTTATTATATGAAGTATATTAAATATTTTGATATTTCATTCTATTTATAACAAATTGGGAATAAATGGGAAAAACTCTTTCTTTTTTCTTTGAAATTAAAAATGTTGAAAATCGCAATGGATACACACAATGGGGAAAAAGGATTATACATCTGAGGTACAACCTCAGAGTAGTATGATTTTGAGTTTTTGTGCATTTTTTTCGAGCTTTTTAAAGTTAATAAATTAAATTTTATATCTTATATATAATATTTTTTGAGTTTTATTGTAATTTTTTTGAGTTTAATGCTCAAATTAATAAACTAAAAAACTTTATAATAAAACTATACTATACTCAAAAACTTTATTTTAAAGCTCAAAAATTATATTATATGTGGTAGTACAATAGAGGTACAATCCACTTACTGCACACAATGGAACAAATAAAAATTGTAACTAGATTACTAGTATATATTAATTGAACCCTACAACTTTGGGCAATTATGAGATTAAGGCCCATAAGTTACAAATGTTTTGATTAGGCCACATAAGTTTGATTAAAAGTGAAATCTCACCCAATTTTTATTATCAACCGAAATTGTATAATTAAATAATTATGTATCTAAGTTCAGCCTAACTAAAAAGTTATTACAATTTTAAAAGTTGTAAATAATTTATTAACATAATTTTTGGAACATATTTATTAGTTTGTTCCGAATTTAATAGAATCTATATACATGCGAGAATACTTTATAAATAAAATTCAATTTCATGTCATTCTTGCAAGTAATTTTTATTAAATGTAAAATAAAGCGCATAAATTTTTTGTTAGTTTATAATAAGCGTTATTATGTGTTATTTAATTGTGTAGTATAAAATAATTTTCTTTAATGTTGAATCTTGTGATTTGGGATGAAAAATAAGAGATTGGGTAATTATGCGTTATTATATTTGAAATTTATGGGGAGTAATTTCATAATTGATCAAAGTAAAGGTGGTTAATTAACTCTTTCCCAGATTAACAATTTTAGCCAAAACATGAGTGAAAAATTATAAATCTTTAGTTTAAGATCATATGGAAATATATTCACAAATAAGACTATACTACCAGATATATAGGAGCATGGTACATCCAACACAAGTTTAATTGAGCTTATATGCAATCTTTTCGAGTTTTTAAAATTTTTTAGTTACATTTTAGCTTTTTAGGTGTCAAAATTAATATCTAATTGATCTTATATGAATTATTTTTGAGTTTTATTATAATATTTTGAGTTTAAAATTTATAAAAAAAGGCACTCACATTCTTTTCAAGAAAGCTCGTAAAATGTATATATAAGTTCAGATTCTTTATTATAAAGCTTCAAAACTATACTAGCAGTTGTATATAACTGATTGTATAGTCTACACATAGATTTAATTATTCTTAAGATCATTCATCGTTAAGTACATAAAATGGTCTCCTAGTACAAAAATTCAAAAATGGTCAATTATTATGCGTGTTTCCTGTTATTAGTATGCCCATAGTTTGCCAAAGCACATCTAATAATAAGGTAGTACAATTATTGTGATATTTCATAAGAAAATATACTTAGATCATATAGATTTATTGTGAGATGTTCTCAAATTTATATAATACTAGTTCAATTCATTTTAAGTAAAAAATTATACAAATCTATTTGTTACTAAATATTCTTACAAGTAGACCTCACAAAGATAACCTGACCCGAGACAGAGAAATACAACAGGTTGATCTGAAACTACGAGTGGGCCGACTCGACTCGAAACGACCATGTAGTCCTGACTCGAATGTCCTGACTTAGCCCGATTTGACGAACCCATTTGTAAGGTCTAGGTCCCACGTAAATATCGCCATAAGATCATAACTGGCCAGTTATTTTTAGGGGTGTAATAACGCCACTATAGTTTTTGTTAACGCCACTTAAGTACAAGCTACATATAAGGATTCTTACTATTCACACTCTCACATTATAGTGGCGTTAGTGATATTCGTTGTGACGTTATCATCTCCCTATTTTTACTCTAAGACCTTCTTATAAGAGAATCTGTGAATAAAGATCAGAAAGATCATTTATTGTGGATTACTATGGATTTATCACCATAATAAGTAGGATTACTCAACTATATATATGTGTGTGATATGTCAAGTAAGTATTTACATTAGAAGACTTTTGTAAGCTTTTGTCCCAAAAAAACAAACGTCTCCTAATTATATAAGATGGCTTTCATGAGAAACATCTTAAACTTGTTCATTGTGTTGTATCTAATCTTTGTTAATGGTGTTGTTTCAATAGATTATAGGGATGCTTTAACCAAAACAATGTTATACTACGAAGCACAAAGGTCAGGCAACTTGCCTACAAATCAACGAGTTACATGGCGCGGTAACTCGGGTTTAAAAGACGGACAAGCCGCCGGGGTACGTAAAATTCCTTGATACTTCCTTTGTCCCAATCATTTGTTGGCATTTTTTATTATTTGTGAGGGGTATTTGTAATCAAAGGCAAAAAAATGACTGGGACGGAGGGAGTATGATCTTACGTTGTATTAATTAAATCACTACTAGTAGATTTTTAATGTTTGAATAATTTTAGAAGAAACATTTTACAAAAATGTTAGATTATGGAACTTAATCACTTCAAAATCAAGGCGTCATTTGATCGAAAAAATTACTTTACGTAGATTATTTTTAATTTCTCAACTTAAATTGAAAGTAGAAAATAAACATGAAATTGAGAAATTGATTTGAAAATTTACGAATTTTTATTTGATAGAAAATTCGGATGAGTAATTAAATTTACATTTGAAATCAAATTCACATGTTAATCAAATTAAATCTTATTCGATAGTAGTACGAAAAAATAAAATAAATAGTGAATTTAATTTATATCTTATTGTATGAATACAAACATAGATTCATAATCGAAATTAATAATTTGTGAAAGTAATCAAACCTAATTCTTTGTTCTAATTGTGAAATTAAACGCCTCTAATTTTAAGTTAGGCTCCTTAAAGTTGGCAAAATGAAATTCAACTTCTAACCCAAAATCTCATGACTCCTAAGATATTGAGTGCTCCATCTTATTACACAAAATTCAAAAAATTTAATTTACAAAAGGAAAAAAATCAATCAAATTCGGGGATTCCATCGACAGTTAATTGGCAGTTTTATTTAAGAATTATGAATACTTTACTATGAGACGTTATGAATTAATCAAAGGGTCCCCCTTTTCGTGAGATAAATTCGGCATTCTCTATTTCCGGAGTATTGTATTTGCTTTATGTCTTTCTAGGATTTAGTTTTATTAAAAATAAAGACAAGAATAGTTTGTTAATGTTTCATCATACGTCTCTAAAATGGATACACATTGTTCTTCAGCAATCTTTGGTGCCAAGATTGCCAACAAAAGGTAAATTTTGCTGCATTAATTAATCAAACGAAGAATCATCTTAAAATCCTCTATCTATTACCTTACTTTTACAAGAGGAATTTTCCCTTTGCCTTCTATTAGACATGTTACTTATTTTACTTATCTTTTATAAGTGTCATTTGATGTCTTATTAATGAATTTGTCATTCTTTCAATAAAAAAAATTCTAAGTTAAAACATAATTCTGTTCAAGAGGGAAAAATACAATCATTTTTCAAAAAAATTCATAACCTAGAAAAAATGATTTCAAAATTAATAAAAATAAAGGTATAAAAATCTATTTACATTTTTTTACGCGATGAGAGCGTCCACATCTTTAGAATATATTTCTGGTGACTAATATCTTTATATATCCAATAGTATTGAAGTTTATCTTATGATTATCTCCTATATAATTAAAAGAATAAGTCTACTAATAAAATTTCCCTCCAAAGTTGATATAGAACTATAAATTGTTAAATATTTTATCGGACTTTATTTTCGCAGTACTTTTTTTACTCATTTCAGTACATTTTACCCTCTTTTTTCCATTTGCATACCCTTCGCCAAAAACCAACCTTATTCTCTCCCTTACCAACTCTCACCTTACGACTACCTCCATAACATCTCAATTTAAGCAAAATTCTTCAATAATGGATGATAATTTGTATGTGTAATGAGTTTTTAATTCACTAATTTCATAACTATGAATTAGATTAATCATTTTCTTTATTGTAATTTTATTTGATTTAGGTTTTACACTAATTAAAATTATTGTTCATGAATCGTTTGGTGTTGATGGCCTGGCCATGGTGGGCAGTGGCCCATGTGGGATGGCGGCGTGAAGAGCGAACGGTAGGGGAAAGGTGGTAGGCGTAGGATGCCGGCAACATAGGGTGGCGTAGGTGTCGTCATGTCGAGGCGGCAAAAAGGGCGCATATAGTCGTCGTCGTTGGCCGACCGTAGGAAGGGGAGAAGGTGGTCTCGCAAAGGGAAGGGAAGGGACGGTGCGGGGTGGTCAACGGTGGTGGTGGTGGACTGGTGGTGTGAGTTTTTTTCCTTTTTTTTCCTGATTCTTTTCAATGTTGTACACTTGTACATAGTACATTTAGAAATGAGGAGAAAATGAGAGGGGCAAAATAGTCTAAAGTGTACTATAATGAGTAAAATTCGTACTGCTAAAATCAACACCCTATTTTATTTATTAATGTTATATTAGAGAATGATGTTACCCATTTTTCGCATAAGAAAGAATTGAAACTGCTGTTATTAGATTCAGGACAAAAGAAATTTGAAAAATTTAATAAATCGAAATCATTAGCTTTTGGTACTAAAATTTTTCGTTAAATAACACTTCATCACTCAACTTTCTTGATTAATTTTAGTTCCAAGTGTTTTTCTCAACGCAAAATACAATGATGTGAAATATGAACAATTTATGAGCTACCGATTTTATATAAGTAACATATTAAAAATAAAAATAACCTCTATATACCATAAATGTATTGCATGAGATCTAAACTAGTATAATTATAACGAATTTATTATTTACTTATATAAGGAACTTTTTGTTAAACTATAAACTTAAATAAATCGATGTACAATATTCAAATAATTAGACGAAAGAATTCCAGTTGTCGACTCTAGCCCACTTGTTTCATCTATTATAAGACTCGATAAAAAAAAATGAATAATAAATTCAACGTATTTAGATAATAATTCACCGGAACGGAGAGAGTAACCCCTAATGTGGATCTAGTTGTATGCCATTTATATCACTATAAGTAATCAAATAGAGTAGATCAACTCGAATATGTTCAAATTATTAGAGATTGCTTGGTTATCCTAATTTTATGTAAATCGTGAAATCTCGTAAATTGTAAATGTGGGTTATTTGTTTATCATGTTTTTTTTTCTAAAAATAGGTGAATTACCAATTCCTACCAGAGTCATATGTATTTGTTTCATATATTATTTTTTTTTCTCCTGGGATTAAATCTTAAAAATGTGTTTAACAGGTGGATTTAGTAGGAGGATATTACGACGCGGGGGACAATGTAAAATTTGGATTTCCAATGGCCTACACAATAACAATGCTATCATGGAGTGTAGTTGAGTATGGGGCACAAATTCAAGCTAAAAATGAGATCCTAAATGCATTATCAGCTATTAAATGGGGTACTGATTATCTCATTAAAGCTCACCCTCAGCCAAATCTCCTTTACGCTGGGGTCGGCGATGGTAGCGCCGATCATCAGTGCTGGGAACGACCTGAGGACATGACCACGCCAAGGTCGGTCTTCAAGATTAATGAGCAAAGTCCTGGTTCCGACCTTGCTGCTGAAACGGCTGCTGCTTTTGCTGCTGCTTCTATTGTTTTTAACGTTGTTGATCGTAACTATGGTTCTGTACTTCTTACTCATGCCAAACAGGTATCTTTCCCAACTTGTTTAAATCATTTGTTGAAGTACACTGTTGATTCTTAGTTAAAAATCGATCTTTTTTACGACATTAAACCAAAATGCTACTCCGTATTCAAATAGGGTTAAACGTCGAGATTAAGTGAATGAGAGACATGTGATATATACACATTTTTGTAAATTAACCAGTAAAAATCAGTGAAACGATAATGGTTCGCTTACTTTGAGATAAATATATTTGAATTTAGTACGAGAAAAACCTTTGGTCGTTGTACATGACTTCGAAATTGTTTGTGAATTAACTGTGGCCACATTGTCATATAACATTAAACTAACATCAAAGGAGCAAGACACTCTAATATTTTCATTTCGAAGTACTCTAACATTGTTTGTGAATTAATTATGCCCACTTTATCATATAACATTAAACTAACATAAAAAGGATCTAGCCACTCTAATAATTTTCATTTCGAAGTATTCTAACATTGTTCTATATTGTGTTTACACACAGCTATTTGATTTCGCAAAAAACCACCAAGGAAAATACTCGGATAGTATTCCATCTGTTAAAGAATTTTACACCAGTAGCGGATTTCAGGTAACTAAGAAGAAATGTTGCTAATTAACGTACATGAGGAGATTGAGTAACTAAGATATGAATATATGAAACTTTGGTAGGTTATAATTAATTGAATTTTTTTCCAGGATGAATTAATGTGGGCTGCTGCATGGCTGTTTAAAGCAACAGGGGAAGACACTTATAAAAATGTATTGAGCGGCTCTCAAGCAGGTGGAACTAGAAATATGTTCTCTTGGGATGATAAGTACGTTGGTGCTCAAATTCTTATAGCCAAGGTACATGGTTTATCTTTCATTAAATACCTAGTACAAAATATTAAAAAGATAAAAAAATGACCGAGACAAAGTGAATACTTATTTATTTGCGCAATATGTACATAAGTACCCGTTATAAACCAACGAGTAGTTGGTTGTATGTGCGATTTGTACTTACCCATCCCCTTACGTTTACTCGAACGAGTTTTGTTATAGACAAATTGGGTCATAACTAATGATTGTGGCGATATTTTCTAGTAGCATTGGTCGTCACAAGGTTATTCGGATGATTCAACTCTACATATGGCAGATACTACCTTCAAGTGGTGATCATATACACTTCAGGAATACTTTACTTTATAACTCGATCATAATGCAACACAACTTACTTTTAGTACCATGAACCTAAGTTTTCAGCTCTATTATGTTGATTATGAATGACTACATATGATTTATTTATGTGAAATTGCAGCTAATTTTGGAAGGAAAGGTCCCAGCGACAGGAAACTGGGGACAACATAAAGACCAAGTAGAGCAATTCTTATGCAATTGCGTGCAAAAAGGAAACAACAATGTGATTAAGACAAATGCAGGATTATTATGGTTTAGTGATTGGGATAATTTGCAGTACACAATCTCTGCTTCTTTTGCCTTAACTGTTTATGCTGACTACCTCTCTGCTTCCAAACAAGCTCTCAAATGCCCTTCTTCCTTGGTTAACCCTTCTGAGTTAATTGTTTTCGCTAAATCACAGGTATAGTTTTAGTCTTTTCCCCCACTTACTAATTAAGCATTTACAACATCCACCAATAATACTCTTTTTTCGACATCAACACGACTTAGTAGTGGAACTGTGGAACTAGACATACATCCAATGCTTAGAGTACAATTTGAGTAGCGTAGGACATGAATATATGATATTGAACACCACAGCATGTTCTATGTCGCATTATCATCTAATGTTAATTGTACTTTGTGTTCTTTCTTACTAGGTTGATTATATACTGGGTGCCAACCCACAACGGAGGAGTTACATGGTAGGATTTGGGTCGAACTACCCACAAAAGGTCCATCATAGAGCAGCATCAATAGTATCCCTGAAGGTGGACAAAACTCCGGTTGGATGCAAAGATGGGTTCACCAATTGGTTCTACAAGGATCAACCAAACCCGAATGTTCTGGTGGGGGCGATTGTTGGGGGTCCCGATAAAAATGATAACTATGTGGATAGTAGAGAAAAATTTAAGATGAGCGAACCTGGCACAGCTGTCGCACCCGGTCTTGTTGGAGTGCTTGCTAGAATTTCTTAAGTAATACTTCGTATTACGAAAGAGGATATTACTCAATTCTATCTGATGATCAACAGTATTTAATCAGTATCACAATTATCAGGCTGTTTTAGTGCAAAATTATAGTTCTTTTTAATCAAATATTGTGATAGTTATAAATTAAATGCATAAGTGATAAAGGAATTATACCGCAAAACGTAATTAGACCGTACTATTTCCAGTGACTAGAGGGCTTAGTACGGTAGCACCCTTCAAACCGAAAGGTGAGGGTGCTTTGGTAATGACACTTTATTTGTCATCCTCTGATACAGTTGAAGTAAAAACGGAATGAAGTTTGTTCAACTATAAGCATCGATAGGCTATCCCAATAATAGAATTATAGTGAATAATCACCTTGACTATTAAAACTAGAGCCGATAAATAGTGACCCGACCAGATAACACGACATAGCATTATCGATTTGGGTTGAGAAATTTTGACCCATTTAAGTAATTGGGTCAACACGAAGGTTAAATGGGTTTGGTTTGCGTTGGGGACTTACGACACGAACCTGACATGAATAACATATTTAATCTATATGACTTTATATCATGTATATAGTTAGACCAAGCTAAAGAAATATCCAAAAGAGATGTTGAAATCCTACATTTTTACTAGAATACAGCATAACATTTAAAAACTAAAAATATTATTTTTATTTTTCACACTTTAGTTAAGTCATCTTAGATGTGAAAGGGTTCGATCATGTCAATTTGGTTAACGAGGTCACTTTGGGTTAACGAGGTTATAGGGTTAAATAAGTTAGATGGGTTGAGTAAGATATAATTGAGCTATTTAAAATAAATGGGTTAAACAGGTCGGGTTGGGTTATAAGACGTTTAATTGGGCTAGTTTAGGGTTAAGGTGTATAATATGTTTAAGTAAATGGGTTGAGTTAGTGGTGAGGGATAAATGATTGTAGATATATACCTGGTATGTACCCGTTGACTTTCTAAAAACGCCAGATGATGATCGGAATACTGCATGCTTTGACATCACATCGTCTAATCAGCAACTAATAAAGCGTTTCTTCGCAAAACTCGAAAATCAATTTCAAAATTTCAAAATAGTGTTAAAACATTTTCTAAGTACCTCCGATATTTCCTGCACATTGGAAGTGTCAAAATGACACTTATTAGAGTCAAAATAGACTCTGGGCCCAAAATCGACTTAAAATTTCTAAACCCAAGTCGTGAATACAAAACACCCATCAAAACATCAACATCAACACCCAACTCAAATTATCCAAAAACAAAACATAAAAAAAAACAAATACAAAAGAAAAAAAAAAGAATTCAAAAACGCATAAGAAAAATCCAAAGTGAAAAAGATAGGGCACTAAGCGGGTGCGACCGAACTCGCGCCTCATTAAGGTCTTATCCTTGATCCCCAAGCAAATTTAAGCTACGGATACAACACCTGTCTTTGTGATGTAGCACTAGCGCCTCAATCAAGCTATGATACAGCCCCCGCGCCTCAATAAGGACTCCTAAAAAAACATAAATCAAACCGACTTACACCTCATCCACTTCTCTAAAAATAACCACTATTATGCATCCGTTTAGGGTACGCAAGTGTCCGCTATCTCTTCTATTTTTGAATTCTATACTCGACTTCCTAAGTCAAAATTCGACACGTGGTTGGACCTAACGAACCAAAACATGAGCCTTGCACATTTTGGTTGGTATTGTGGACTTGCATTAAACAACTTAATCGACTACACTTGACATCATTCTAAAAGCAACACTCTTCTCCTTACAAGAGTTTGATTTTCAAAAACCGCGTTTTTTCAATTTTTAAGAACATTCTTTGTCGATTTCTCATTAGCATCCACATGCTAGTCTGAAAGTGTAGTTATAACTCTATTTTGGTGTACTTACTTTTTTATTATTTAAGATGGTAAATGAAACCTATTATGATGCTGAAACCAAAAGGACGAATTAAGACTCGATTTCTTTTCAGATCCAAATCGAGGTGGCTTCATCATGCTAGAGGTATCGCACCTCATTGTAGCAATGATACATACCTCGCACCTCAATAAGCTCATACTAATTTTATATATCAAGCTTCTTTCGTTCTTTCTTTTTTCCAATTATATCTTTTATCTTCTTTTCCTTCTTTTATTTTTGTATCCTTTTACATCCCATTTTATTATTTGTCGTAAATAATTTTAGTCACAATAAATTTCATCATTGGTTTGTTATATACCATATAGGTTATATTCTCGTTGATGAAACATATTGACTAATTACTAATGAATGTATTTAGCATTTATATAGTTCAAGTTCAATTATTTTCTTTCCTTTTTCCATTTATTATTTTTTCTTTTACTTTATGATTGTCATAAATCATATTTTCACCAATGATATAGTTTCACCCTTGGTTGATATAAATACCATATCGATAAATTCACGTGATACGTCGGCTAAGTATAAATAGTATGTCGCAATGTTTTTTTCAAATATTTATTTCCATTATTCTTTCCTACTCTTTAAAGCTTTCAAATTAATAATCGAGTTCTACTCGCCCGTTCGATGAATAGTAACAATTCCGAGTTGCAAATAACCTTCGAAATTTAAAGTCATCAACGGATATTACTTACAAAGTAGTAATTGTCCTGAAACATGCAAGCAATATTCAAACTTACAGAGTTCAAATAATGTCCCCTTTTTCCACGCTCTTTTTTGTTTTCCAGAAGGCACATCAGTACTCGCAATATGGCTCGCGTCTCAAGGGGCTGCCTTTTTTGCTCTTTTCAAATCTGACCACATCTAGTATTAGTGTAATGTGGTTCTTGCCTCTTTATGACCATGTTAGGTGGGTTGCACTTCTTCTGACTGTCGGATCTTCATCTTTCTTTTCCTTCTTTTAGTCCCTCGTTTAAACTGTTTCCTGATTACAGACAATTTGGAATGTAGCTTGGACCAAAGTAACGAGTGAACACCTTTTACACACTTATTTTCTCATTTTCCACTTTAAATAATTTTTTTTTTCCATTTTTTATCTTTATCAAATAAACGGATCATATTAAGCTTCATATTTTACAATTTTGTAAATGGATGACTAACTTCTATCCTGAAACGTCAATTATTTCAACATACATGCTTAAATCAACGGATGATAACTCGGTTATTGGCTTTACATTTTTCTCTAATATACTTTCATTTGATCTTAAATTGTGTGCTTAATTGAATATACATGCTCTTTGTGTTATCAAAATGTGTAGACGGTCTTCAATTGGGTGTTTGTTGATTTTATAGTGTTTTACACATTTTGTATGCACCCTTGTGTCCCACCTGGCATAATAAGGTAGACGGGAATTTGACTATAGGACTCATGAATCGACAAAATGGAACAAATCACGCAAAAGCAAAGCAAAGCAAGCCCAGATTACCGTGCGAAGTGAAGTCAACCGTGCGAAGTGGTTCTGAAGAAGGAGTTGCAGAAAATTGACGGTGTGGAATACTCTAAACCGTGCGAACTTTCAACAAAGAAGAAGTCGTGCGAAAGTCTACGTTCAAAATGCAGTGGACCATGCGAAATTTCAGATTTGCGCACGGTTTACCCGAACCTTATACCACCTCGTTTTGTATGTTTTGTACTCTTGTATAAATATACCAAACCTAATAAATTTATCTATGTACACTTCATTTTTGTAATTTTCGTAAGAGAAACATCTCACCTATCATTGTATTGAGATCCAATCTTCTTCTATTCAAGATTCAAGCTTTGTTTTCCTTCTTGTTCTTCCCTTCTCTTTATTTCTTCATAGTTAGTACTCCCTCTCATCCAAACCAAAGGTTACACTTACCTTATTTGGACCATTCAAACCAAACTACCCATTCTTTTTCGGGTAACAAATAAGACCAACTACTCCTCATTTACCCTATATATTTACACAATATGTCATTACCCCACCCACCCAACTAACATTAAAAAATCAAGTGGTCCTACTTCCATTCCAATACTACCCTTCCCTTTTCTATATTTTCTTAAAACTTGTGCTCCCTCCCATGTAACCTTTGGTTTGGATGAGAGGGAGTAATATTTTCTTTCTCATACCTCTCATTGTTGTTTTGTCAATATTTTAGTTTACTTCAAATTTGAATTTTTAAGTTTCTTGTCAATAAAGATTTCTTCTTTAACTTTGTTTTTTGTTAAACATTAGTCTAATTAGTGAATTTTCATAATTTAATAGTCATTGCATATTATTAAGTAATAATCCAATCTTTATCATGTTTAATATTAAAGATTCAAACTTTATTGCTTCTATGTGATTAATAACGATAACTAGTGAGTAGTTTGTTTAATAGGACTCGATTACTCTCTTACATAGCCATCTACTAGATTAAAATTGTGGACAACGCCACCCGTGCGCCATCGCGTTGTAGCGGCACTTGGCCCACAAATCCCTCGTAGGAGGACATGTCATGGGTTTGAAACTGATGAAAGGTTCGAACAAGCCATCATTTGAAAGAGTCGCCACCAATTTATTATGGAAAATTTGAAACCGTTCAAGTCTTCATGCCATTTCATATGAGTACGAAGCAAAGAGATGACATAGCCACTATGAATCGTTCCCTTAGAATTCTATGCCTAGAATGACTCTCTTTATGCCCACAAACACCGATGTTCGCATATCTTCCAAGTAAGGGGTGAGGGTACGTATTGGCAACTTCTGATCGGGGATATCATCATCACGGTGAAGGGTCTTCTTGCAAAAGTAGCAAGTGAAAGGTTGGTTGAATCATCCAACACCGGGGTGGTATGGTTGCTTACAACGGTTGCAAAGGCAACCTTAAGCTTGGAATTGAGCATTAGCAAGAGCTTGAGGGAGAGCATTGGCCTTAGGAGCCACATTAGAAGTAGCTTGAGGCAAGAATGAAGTAAGAACTCTAGCATTAGCATTAGAAGGGGCATTGAACCTCCTTTTGATAGCAAATTAGGTAGAGGATAAAGGAGTGAATGGCCTCTTGTCATAGAAATTGGGTCTAGGAGGGAAAGAAGATGAGGGATTCTTGATCTTGGCCTCTTCTTTGATAGCTTTCATTGAATTCTCCGCCCACAACGCATCATCATACTGTTGGAGTAAGTGTCCTCCACAATAGTGCATTTATATAATAAATCTCATTTGCAATATACGTGGCATGATTAGTATATTTTGATACTCCACGTCAGTTGATTAACGTAAATCGGTAACGCTCGGCTGACTAGAGTTTGACGTTATTGTCGTATGACGGCGGTGATCAACTGATCCCTTTAGGTCACACCTATAGGATGACACCCAAATAGAATACTAATTATTTGTATACGATACAGTTTAATTAGGGCATTACATATATTTGATATGTACGTTTAGTTACGAGAGTTGTTTATTGGAAATTGAGTTAGGAACTCATTCCACTTAAGTTTATTAGTCAATTATACGATAACTGACTGAATAAATTTTACGTCTTATTTTAATACGATTAAATAAGATTTAATTTAGTGATTAATCGTTAATTCATTAAATTAGTTGAGGTAATCCATATATTTTGAGGTAGAGGTAATTAGTTTATTATATTTACAAGGAGTTGTAAAATAAATTAACTGGGCATTGTGGGATCCATTATATATTGATATAATGGTAAAATATCACTTAAAAGTTAAGTACATATTGTTATTAATTTGTGTCATATAATTGTTATATGATCAAATTAACACTTAATTATACAAGATAATTAAGCATATGATTAATAAGTATTTGTGGGACAAATATCAAAAAATCAAAATGGTCCATTGTGGACTCATGTTCACCGGTTTTGTGTAGACAAAATCACTAGTGCTTTTGCTCTACCAATTCCACACTCCACCATATGATTATGACATGTATGACACATGATCATTATCATTATACAATCCCACACACTACCTATTTGCATGGAAATAAAAAATGAGCAAAATAAGAGCCACAAGGGCTAGACCATCTGGCCAAAAAAGGCCTTCATAAGAGAACAAGAGTTGTTCTCATTTTGAGATAACTTTATTTTTTGCTTATTTTCCTTCTTCTCTCTAAAAACCTCCAAAATCTCTCTAAAAACTAACATGCAAAATAATATTCATATCATATTACTAGTGTAGTAATACAATAATATTAGTAGTATAATGTCTTACTTATTATCTAGTTAATAATAAGGTAAGATTTTTGGGTTTAATCTTGGGTGCAACAAGAAGGAGACCTTCTACTTTGGGAGTTGTTTTATGGAGGATCATCTATTAATTTCATGCTCAAGAAAAATAATAAGGAGTTCTTATTGTGCCCATATTGAACCGAAAATTCCCAATGTAAGAATATTTTCGTCTTATCTTTTCTTTTATGCTTTTATATTTGCATGCATGATAACTAGATCCTAAATCATTAAGTTAATGTAATTTAATGAACTAATTAGAGGAGTCTAATTAGAGGTCTAGGACTTTCATGTGGTCTCAGAGCTCAATTGTTACATGCATGTCGATTTTAAGCATTAAAATCGAGTTATACGATAACTTGGGTAAAATTGAAAATTTGTGTTAAAAATTGGTTTGCACGAAATTTTTGATTTTCATGCATACCTACTAACCTCAAAATGATTGTGGTCAAATTTGGTGATTTTAGGGATTAAGTTGCTATTTATTTTGATTTATGGCCTTTAAATCATGTTAATATGGATGTTTTATGTTAAAAGTTAACTAAAAATAGTTTCATGTTGATTCTGGCCATGAAAGTTTTATATGATCTCACATGAATGTTGTACATACTTTATGTAAAATTTCGTGACTTTTAATTAAGTTTTGCATGATTATTGATTTTAATAAGATAAAAGTCAATAAAGTGAGATTATTATGATTTATGATCATAAAATTGAAACATCCTTTTCTGGTCTTAAAATTTTTTGATACATTTTTATAATCTGATTTATATCATTTTAGTGAAATTTGATAATTTGTTTCACTATTTTACTATATTTAATGGTTTTTATTTGATAAAACCGTTGAATATTAAGTTATTTGTTCATAAAATTATTCAAAATTTTTGGGCAAATATTTCTGGTTTTTAGAGTTCCTGGAAATGTTCCAGAATGTAAAAAAGTTTTGGTTTCAAATTTTTATGAGTTATATATTTTATTTTGGGTTTATTTCATAAATGTTATGATTAGACCTCTATATTTAGCAAATACGATCAATTCGAAATAATTAAATAGAAACAAAGTTAGTGGGGACTAATTTTGAGTTCTAAATCGGTTTAGATAATTAGTTTGAGCTTAAATACGATTTAAGTGTTGATTATTGATTTTTAATGGTTAAAAATCGATAAAATCCATAAAACCGAGCTAGAATGAGCATGATAAGTATCAAGGGCGATTTTGGCATATTTTTTCAGCATTTTATTTATGTTTTTATGGTTAAATGAATGAATATCATTTGTTTAAATTTTAATGCAAGTTGTACCTAGTATGACCTAGATTATTTTAATTGATATTACCCGTAATGTAAGGGAATATCGATTCGGTTGTAATTTTATTTGCGATCCCGTATCGCCATTTGTAATAATTTAATTTCATTTTATAGATCAAATGTATAATAGGAATTTTATTTGTATCTTTTGTAATTAATTATTATGAAGACGGAGATTCCCGAAGTCGGTGTTCCAAAAGACGGTGCCATGAAGAGGCAAGGGGCCAAGGAGTTGGTTTCCGATTTTGTAATCTACTAGTTAATTAGATTAGCTAGGTGCCCATACTAGGATTTATTATTTGCTAGCTTTATGTTTTTCCGCACATGCCAAAATCGCCAACATGCATTTTTATTTCTCGATTGTCAATTCAAAGTTATTCAAAATTCACCGACTTAGTTCGCTTATAGCGAATTAATAACATAATTGACAAGACCTCTCACATAACTTAAAAAAATTGAGATTTAGCCTTACCAATTGAAGTACCTATCAGCCCCGTGTTCATTAGGGCTACCACGCTCGTGGGTCCCTTTTTACCTCGTGTAAGTAGGGTGATGCGAACACAAGCCAAAATTGGATTGGACTCAACGAGATAAGCGTTATCTTGGGACTAGGAGATGGATTTAGTTGAAATCCGTCAACCAAGAGTTCTAAAGGTAGAATTAGTCAAGTATTGACTTACCATTTTTTTTGATAAAGGTAGCATACGATGACTATTTTTGTCTAAAGATGGGTCTTGGAATCACTTTTATAATTTCGTGAGGGGTCATTATATGAGTGATTTGTTAAAATTGTTTTACAAGTGAATTATATATAAGCAATGAATGTTTATTTTCCGTTGATATTTATTTTATACGCGCAAATAACAAACATTTTATCCTTCTACGAACTTGTAAATCCGTTCAATCGTGGAAAGGAGTTTCCATTATTTTATACGGTAGCATTTTGATTGCGATCTCCGTTTAAACCACCGTAGCTAAAGACAAAATGATTTTTCTTTTGATCCTCACATTAACCATTGCAAATATCTCTTATGAAGAGTATATGAATATGTCACACTTAGTCAAAAACGTTTTGATTTTGTTTTTTAGTGACGTCTCCTTATTACAATGGTGCATCAATCTTTTTGCTCCAAATAAAATATTTGTAATTTTTGGTATGTCGTCATAATGCTCCTTATCGAGGCTTACATCAAAAGAGGCCAAATCAGTTGGGACGACTAGGTTTCTCGATTTATTTGAAATCATGATTAACCAAATACCGTAGTCATTTTATGAAAGGTTTATCCTTTTTGAAGGTAAAATCATGAATGAAATAAAGAGTTATCTTCATTATAATTCTAATCTACTTGTCTAGGTAGAGATTCATAAAAGTGAGTGGGAGCTCTAAGAGGGATGTTTATATTCTTAATTGTTAAGAATAAAACGAGGTTCAAGAGTAGGTTAGCACGATGTTGGCACAAGGCGAGGGAAAAAGGCAAGTCTATTTTGAATAGTAAAGCCAATATCTAAGCAAGGTGTCAAACCCAACCTTTGATGATTCAATTCTTACAGTGTAGGACACAAGAAAAGAATCTGCCCCAGGTTTTCTAAAGAGTTAGAAATTGGTGTACTATTTTCACCCATAATATCTATATGATCGACATTTATTTTGCTAAATGCAATTTTTGGGTATTAGATACCCATTATGGTTTTCATTGATGTACTCAATGCATATAATAATGATTCGTGCGACGACTAGCCATGATTAAATGTCGACTTACAAGGGAAATAGAACTATTGTAGTTTTTATTTCTATAGAGACATATAAAAGTTATAATGTGATCAATCTAGTTTTGGATTTAGAGGTATACTTTAATAAAAGTTATTATGTACATGACCTCTAAATAAAGAATATAGTATCCACTTTAGTGTACGACACAAGTGTTTCACTTTTGTGAATGGAACAAGCGTTGTATATTTTTATGCCTATACTTGGTCAATGGTTATCCCATACCAATCAAAGGTAATTATATTCTTGACCTAAACTAGAAATTACTTGTCATATAGATTGAAAAAGGCTCAAATTTTTTTTTTTTTTTTTTTTTTTTTTGACAATTGGAAAGATTAGAGTTTTACATTCTAATTGTATGGCTCACTATAACCATACCTATAAACTACAACATAAAACAACAAATTACAAATTATTGGAAATAAACTGCAACCAAATTGATGACTTTTCCGGGTATCAGAAACGAATTGATAGGGAGCACTAGACCGGGCACTAAATTCATCATCCGCAACATCAGTGAGAATAGAAACTTCAAGAGGCCATCGAGACATTTGAACTCCCATGCGATGAGACCAAGATGCACTTACGCTTAAAAAACGTAGAAATTTATGGTGGAAAGCAAGTCGACAAAGACTGCTTCCGACGGAGAAATATCTCCTACATCTTGGTGATCTAACAAGGTAATCAATGAGCCGACAGATCATGAAATCCAACCAGCTGATTTCCACAAGTAAGGAGCACCCTTCAACCAAGCTCTCAGATCGTTCTAGAAAAGACCCAACACAACCCAAATCTAAAACCACAGTCACCATTATGCAAAAGGTTGCACCCATAAACCTCAAGCGGTACCCCAATTGAAGAGAAGGACCAACGATTAAGGGGCAGGACACCCTTAACCACCAACATGAGAATACTTCGCTAGAGCAATTTATTTTTAACCAAAAATAACAAACTAAATAACTAAAACAAAGTCTTCCAATAAAGAAAGTAGGAAACAAGAGCAACAAGGACGATAAAGTAAAAACCCGCAGCATTGATATTAGAGGTGAAGACCACCACAGCCCACCCAACCATCGCCACAACCAAGTCCCAAGCAAACAAACTCGTCGCAAAACTCAACCACCAAAAATTCCTAAAAACCATTTAAGCCCACAAAACAAAGATTAAAGAATTCGATTATCCATCCTTCAAACCAAATCGATTACACCAAAAAAACAATACAAGAACCAACATAATAAAGAAACATGACAGAACCATACATGAACACAATAACCATAACCAGAAATACATGCAAGGAAGGACACGATGAAAAACCGAAGAGAAAGCCATTCAGGCACAATAGCCAAGGACACGACAGGTGGGGGAAGGGGCGAGGGGAAGGGGAACACCATGTCGGACCCTTAACCATTCTACATAAAAGTTTTTTTTTTTTTAAAAAAGAATCAGATTTCCACCGTGAAACTTACCGGAGAAGGTGGGGGTAGGGGCGAGGGGAAGGGGAACACCTTCAACTGCATGCAAGGCTGGTAACGGCCGATCGGGACCAAACTTTAGGTTGTCGGACATTACGTTGTCAGACAGAAAGACAACCGAACAAAGAACTAATTGACGAAAAGGAGAAGGATGGACCGAATCCACAAAAATTATCTAGTGGGCTAAAAGGAAATCAATAGAAAATTTTGGGACCGAGATTCGAGCCACCGGAGATTGGCCATTCTACGGCCAGATCTCCGGCGTCCGAGATGTAGCGCAGGGAAGTGGTAATGGGAGGTCGGGAGGCGGCGGCAGAACAAAGAGCAGGATTTAGGTTTTCTTTTTAGGAGAGGTTTCTCTCTCTAGTTTTTAGAGAGAGAGAGAGACTTTTAATGGCAAGTAAAAAAAGGCTCAAATTTGGTGACCCATATCTAATCTTTATTCTGGATTGTGTAGCACATCTAAAACATTTAATTTTGAATCTTATTGTGTGTGCGAATCTTGTATTCAAGGCAAGATGATTCGTGCCCTTTTGTTGAAAAGGAAATCAAACTAGTAAGTTATTGGCCCCATTACATAACAATACGTGTGGTCCAATAACAAACACAACCAGAGATAGTAATGATTACTTCACTTTATTTACCGACGATTTAAGTAGATATTATGTTTGATTCTACTTAATGAGGTGCTAAGAGAAATCTTTGAAAAGTTCAAAGAGCTTCAATGTGAAGTAGTTAACCACTAAGAGTATTAGATCAAGGACTTACGACTAAATCGTAACTATAAATATCTAAGTATTGACTTTGATTTTCACCAAAAGTATTGTGAAATAGTTTCACAAGTTAACTTCTCTAACACACATTATGAGATAAGGTGTTGTTGCATAGAGAAATAGAACCTTATACGATATGGTTTTGTCTTTGTCAAGTCACACTGAGCCACTTGACTAACCTTGGGCTTTTACTATTTTGTCTGCTATTTGTAACACCCGGAAATGTACCCTATTTTTCTAGTAGAAATATTTTACGAAATCTTTTCAGTAATTTTAAGTTTTAATTTAGAATTTATTATTCCGAGTCGAATTTAGAATTTCCGAGTTCGTATTTGGAATTTTCGCAAGATTCCATGAGAATCCCGTCTTAAGGCGGGTTTGACTTTTGGTTGACTTTTTCCTTACTTATACTCATACTCCTTAACCTATTTTCCTACACAAACACAATTCCCCTTTTCTTCCTCTTTAAGAAAGATCAAAACCCTTGCCTCCATAGCTTTTTCGATCTTCGAATCATCCTAGCGCATTCGTTACTCGATAGAATTGTAACAACCCGAAAAGTGCCCAATTTTTCTAGTAAAAATATTTACTAACACTTTTCAGTAGAACTTAAGTTTTTTAAAATAGAAATTTTTGTTCCGAGTCTTATTTTGAAATTCCGCGTTCGTATTTGGAATTTCTGAGAGATTTCATGAAAAGACCGTTTTTAGTCATTTTTGACTTTCTTGACTTTTTAAGTCGTCTTTGACTTTTCCTTGACTTTTAAAAGTCGTCATTTACTTTTTCTTGACTTTTAAGTCGTTATAAACTTTTCTTGACTTTTAAGTCATTTTTGAATTTTCTCGACTTTTAAGTCGACTTTGACTTCCGTTGACTTTTCCCGACTCGCCTTGCAAGTTTGAAGACCGAAATTTTATTTAAAAAAATAATATTTTTGATTTATTTTTATTTAGATTTATTAAGATTTATCATAATTTAATATAATTATTTTGAATTTATTCGGAATTTAAAGAATAACGTATACGGTTTTAACCGAACGTCATTTAACTATTCCCGACTCATCGTAAATCTCGTAACAAATTCAAAACTCGACTTTGGCATGAGTCACACGCGCGTGTCATCGTTTTCCACTCACAATTAGATATTTAATTATTTTGATTAAACTAATCAAAATATCTAGATATTTATTTACTTTATCGATCCGTCAACGAAGATTTCGCAAATCGCTCAAAAACAGACCGATTCCTCACCATACCACACGGCTCATTTAGTCCTCTAATAGGGCTTGATATTTCATTACTTTTGATTATAATATCATAATATCTAGATATTATTTCACTTTATCGATCAGTTAATGGAAATTACGCAAAACGCTCGAAATCTGACCCGACAATCACAAGACTACACGGCTCCCTTACCCACTCTTAAGCCTTGATATTTTCATTATTTTTCATTACAATATCATAATATCTTGATATTTAGTTAATTAACTTTATCGTTAATTATATTTAATCGTTTACCGTAAAATAATTATTAAACGCGAGTCAATTACGTAACAACAATTTCCAAACTCGACATTCTTATTTGCCTATAAACACACGGCTCAACCCACTCTTCCTTACTCACAAACAACTTTTCATTTTACAATAAATCAAATAAAGATCAAAATATCGCTTTCTTTAACCGTTCTTCGTGTTCTTCGTCGTTCATCATTTGTTCTTCATCGTTCTTGAGCAAAACCTTCATAAAATCTTCATTTCTTAATTAAATCCTTCCTAATTTATATTTCTAGACTCTCCTCTTCGCTCCTCATCTTCACGTATGGTTTAATTTCAATTCCGTCCAGATCGTTTTCAACACTTTAATTATGGAAATTCATATTTTTAGTTCTAATAATGTTTTCTTGTGATTTTCTTATAGGGGAAGATTTTGAAGACGAGTTTGGAGACTCGTATATTTTGGGTGAAGATTAGTAGGAGGGTTTCTTATTATTATACTTCTTATTATTTTGGTGCTAATTGTTTTGGCTAGCTAAGGTAACAATTCCGTTTTACTCGACGAATAAATGTCACATAGCCTTTAGTTTTTGGTTCATGTTATGGTTAATTATGATTTTAGTTAGTAACATAGCCTTTAGCTTTTGTTTATTTAGTTTTTGGTTCATCTTTGTTTTGGTTCATGTGTTTATGATTTATGGATTTTTTAGTTAGTAACATGTTAAGTTAGTGTTCTTGTTATATTTTTATGATTTCTTCATGATGATGAATTTTGATGATTTTTATTAAGTTATGATTTTTATGTTGTTTAGGAAATTTTTCATATGTTAGTGTTCTTGATGAATTTTGATGATTTTTATTAAGTTATGATTTTTAGGTTGTCTAGGAAATTTTTCATATGTTTAGTGTTCTTGATGAATTTTGATGATTATTCATAATAATGATTTTTGTATGATGATGGTTAGATTGGTTGTTAAAATAGTTGTTTGATGATTAAAACATGTTGGAAATATTTTGGTAGTTGTTGATGTTGGGAACCGTGTAGGGTGGCACCAAACCGGACCAAACCAGACCGGTCCAGGCCGGTTCAGACCCGGTCTGGGTTGGTCCATGGTGGGTCCGGGTTTTGGTCTTTGGGTTGTGTCGATGTGTGATTGTTATGTTGTTGTTTTGACGGGTTTTAAATATGTTAAGCATGCGGGAAAATATTAGAAATCGGTTTTAGAAAGTTTAATCAAAACAGCCCATTTTTGTCAAAACAGGCCGTGGGGCCCATCCAGGCCCATGTGGGTCCGGCCCACCTCAGCCCGTGGGTCCCACTTTGGGACTTGTGACGGTTTTTGAGTTATCGTCATTTTATCGCGTTTTGTAATAATTAGCAAGCGAGAAATATTAATAAGTAAAATATTTAATTAAAAAGTTTTTCATTAAATTATTATTTCTCACATGTTAGAAATTATAAGACGAGATCGTAGTTTAATTTAATATCCTTTTAGTCAAACGGGTTTTGGTATGATAGAATAATTCACATGTTAGAAGTCTTAATAAAATAACATGAAATGAATATGTTGATTTTATGTCTATGTGAAAAAGACTCTGTTTCTAGCCGGTTTGACCAAACGGGTTTGGTCAAACTAAGATCTAGTCAGCCCCGTTTTGACTGATGACCCGTCGCGGGACTCGGGTCGGGGATTTGTCTGCAAGTAAGGTTGTATTTAATTAATGAATTAGCCTTAGTAGATATGAGGCGATATGATATTTGATTATTATTGATATGCAAATAGTCACATGATAGGATGTTTTCCGTGACTGTTTAATTATATGGTTGGTGTCGTGTTGACTAAGTGCCCATAGAGAATTATGAGAATATGGCGTCTTGACCATTCTAATTCTAAATGAGTAGCTTGGACCCTGACATTGATAGGCCCGTACTATCTTTAACGAGTATATAGTTCACTGCTTGATAG
>JAIUZE010019889.1:0-22157 GCA_022085475.1 Heliosperma pusillum
ATTTTAGCTAGTTTTGCTAAACACTTGTTCTTTGCTAACATTTTAAGAGACCCCGTCTCTTTGTTGTATTTTCCGCATTTAGTTTGTAATATTTTGACACTCCTCGTTTTATTTAACTTGCATGTATAAAAGTTTTTAAAACTACCTATTTCCGCTATATAGTTCACATGCTTGTATGTTTTATATTTCCGCATTCGCGAGGGTTGTCACAATTGTGGCGTTCATGTTTTTCATGGATGAACAGGTTGCTTGCATGGATGGCTTTTTGCTTCATATTTTGGGTTCCGGTGTGAGCTAGCGGGCGTTGTCCCTGGATTGAAACACCTCTAGACGATTTTAGTTAGTTTGCTAAACACTTTGACATTTATAACATTTTAAGAGACTTTGTTTCTTTGTTGTATTTCGTACTTTAGTTTGTAATATTTGACACTCCTCGTATACTTCTTCTTGCATGTATAAAAGTTTTTAAAATACCGTATTTCCGCAAATTAATTCACATGCTTGTATGTTTTTATTTTTCCGCATTCGCGAGGGTTGTCACATAGGTTGTCATACGGTAACTATTCCATTAAAGTGATTTTATGTTCAAAGTTATAGCTTTAGCCTATAACTTTGGATGATACATGTTGATGCATGATTTTGGAAATAAAATGTTTTAAATGTTTTCAAAAGTGAAAGAGTATTTTTATATTTATCAAAAGTTTTAATAGAGAATATATTTATGAGATTTTGTTGGTTAGTAATACAACTTATGGGTTGTCCTGCTACCTAGGGATTCTAATATATTCTATCTCAATTTGTTGTTAACCTAATAAGCCCACCTAGGGTTTGAGCCACCTAGGGTTACGTGTAAACCTAAGATTGTGCCTCCTAGGGTTGGGTGCTCCTAGGGTTTCGTGTAGATAGAGAATCCGGCCTCCATAGGCTTGTTTCCCTTGTTTACCTTAAGCTAGGATTCTACTATATCTTTACAACAATATTTTGAGATATTAAGGATAAATATATTTCTAAAAGATAAAGCAATAATATTTTAAGATATTAAAAGATAAATATCTTTCTTTATTATTAAGCTAGGGTTTTAGATCTCCTATGCTTCTATTATAAATACTCCTTCCCATCTCAATCATGAGATACACGAAATACACGACACATACATACTCATTGAGAGAATTTTCCAAAAATCGTTTTTAAAGCAAACCTTGAGCAAAATATTTATTATTTTTAGTGTTTTTTTTTTCAAAAGAGTCGTGCATCAATCTTTATCAATCGGTCGCGTGAAATACGTTATTGGATAATAGTACATCACATAATCTTACAATTCTTTAACGAGAATCTGTGTGAGTTATATTGTACTTTCTTATTAACGTAAGATAGTATAGAGTATTTAGCGATACTCACCTTGAGTTATAATCATAGTTAATTATACGAGTGGGTTAATAATTTTTGTAATCCGTAGAAAGGTACTAAGAATTATTAATCGAGAATAGTGGACATAGGCTTCAACTTGTGAAACTGAACCACTTCAAAAATCTGTGTGCCTCTCTCTCTACTCTCTTTACTTTTCCTTATTTCGTTACTTGCGCTTGCTTTAATTAATTAATTAGGTTATTTTAATCTTCATAAGTGATATTTTGTACTAGTTTATCCCCCGTTTTAGCTCGATTTCTATACGATTTATGCACTTTGTTAAGTGATTAACGAGCTAATATTGTTATTCTAGTTGTTTTGCGTGTTTTGACTCGTTTTATTGGAAATGAAGCGATTTTGCTATATTTTCTTTGTAACACCCGCAAATGTACCCTATTTTTATAGTAAAAATATTTTACGGATACTTTTCAGCGAAATTTAGTTTTAGTTTAGAATTAAATTTCCCGAGTCGAATTTAGAATTTCCGAGTTCGTATTTGGATTTTACGCGAGATTTCAAGTGAATCCCGTCTTAAGCCGTCTGTGACTTTTTGTTCACTTTTCCACGTATACATCTCATACTCCCTTTAACCTATTTCACTCTCACACAACTCAAACTTACTTCATCACTAAGAATCGTCATAACTCGGTCATTTCTTGCTCAAATTCACGTAAGTTCGTCTCATTCTTGCCCTCTTATCTTCCTCTATCCGTATTGGTTATAAAATTACCGTCTTTCTCGCTTTTCAAACTTTCCGTCTTTCTCAAGTTGAAGTAAACTCATCTTTTATTAACTAAATGTAGGTGGTGACCTTCAAGATCCCGACAAAGACTACTTCTTGATTGAAGAGGACCTTGACGCGGAGTAAAGACGCATAAAGGTATCGGTGAAGGGTTACTCGATATCATTTACGTGTTTTACATGATTTCTATGTTAGAATTCGTATTTAGAATACGATTAGAAAGCTAAGGAATTGTATTTTTGATAATGATTGTTGTTAGTTGATGATTTTTGATGATGATTATTGATTGTTGATAGTTGTTGGAAGTGAATTATGAAAATTGAAAATGATTGAATGTATGTTGAAGGCTCTCGGGTGAACTGGTGCTCCCAGCTGGGTGACCGGCCGCCGGTCTGCCCACCGGCTGGGAACACATCAGAATGACTTGTGATTTTTGTGTATTGGTGCTCCTGGCCGGGTGTCCGGCCGCCGGCCCCCTGACCGGCCTGAAACACACTGCCCTTTTTTTTGTGATTTTTGGTTTTGGCATGACGCGCGAGCCGGGGTACCGGCCGCCGGTCCTCTGACCGGCCGGCAACACGACTGTGTTTTATTTCTTAAAATTTCTAAAACTCGTAATTTATAATAGTTCGCATGGTTCGTTTATCGTATAATGTTACGTAGTGACTTATAATATTAATGTTTTGAATATATGATATTCCATTCGCTTGTATCGCATGTTTTGTGATGGTTTTTGGTATGTCCCACTTTGAGTCGGTTTTTACAAATGTTACGCTTTGAGCACTATTTTGTTATGTGCTTTGTACTCTCATTCCCTTGGCTACCTCCACGTTCGTAAGGCTGGAATGTCGGAACGGGGATGTATTCTACTGCTTAATTGCATGTGTAAGTGGGCATACAACGACCTTGTTGGGAGGCGAACGCATTGCGTTGATCGACCTGGCCATCAAATGTTGTGTACTTGCGAGGTTGTGTTATTTGCATGTAGCGTACCGCTTGTTATGAGGCTTGTGCTCTTTTCCGCCTCTTTCGTGAATTATCGACCGAATTTGGGGTACTCGGCGTCAATGATTGACCGAGTCTTGGATGCGAAATGTCATCGCATGTCGAATCGAAAAATGGTTTATTCCGAGAGTCTGGCCAGATTTAGACTAGGACCTGATATTTATATCGTCGTGCTACCAGGAGGAAATTAGTCCACAGATACGAAATGTATTGAATCGTGTATGCGTTCAGGGAAATGATGTATCCCGTGGATGCCTTTTAATCATACTTGCCATGTACACGGTGCTAGTGCGTTTCATTTACCGTGAGAGATGTCGTCATAGTGTCGTTGTGTTTGGATGGGTGATTACATGATTGATTATTCATGATCATACCATGACTTGGCATGGTTTGTTTGTCGAGTCTCAATCTTATCAAACTTATATCGCTAACAGTGAGATGCAAGCCCTAGTGAGTGTATTCGGTTGCCTAAGAGTGTCTTCCCCGAGTCTTTATATCACATGATGGATTCGGATTTTTATTTCCATATGCTCTTATCTTTAATTATCGAATTGCCTATCTATTCTTATCGTATTTCACATGTATATCTATATATGCATGCTTCTACTTTTGTATTTCCTTTTATGTACATTTAATGTGATATGGGTGGGAGAACCCGGAGTTACTCCCCACTTACTGTGGCGTTCATGTTTTTCATGGATGAACAGGTTGCTTGATTGGATGGCATTTTGCTTGGTATTTTTGGGTTCGGGTGTGAGCTAGCGGGCGTTGTCCCTGGATGAAACACCTCTAGACGTTCATTAGCTAGATGTTAAATAACTTGTCTTTCGTTAACATTTTGAGAGACTACGTCTCTTGTAGTATTTTGTATTTGGTTTGTAATATTTGACACTCCTCGTATTTTCTATCTTGCATGTATAAAGGTTTTTAAAATACCGTATTTCCGCTAATTAAATCACATGCTTGTATGTTTTATTTCCACATTCGCGAGGGTTGTCACATTCTTACTATTTGGAGCAAAGGCACTAGAATACGAGTTTTCAAGGAACCGATGATAGTCATTTCACGATTTGACTACGATTCCGCTACATCCTTCCTCGAATGGACTCATCTTGGATTTTGACTTTGAACTTCAAAAGGAAACATCAACCCAAGTCAAAGGAAGACTAGCCCAAGCCCAATTACGTATTGCATTGACCAAGACCAAGGCATAGGATTCCGTGCCCAAAGATGAAATTGGAAAAGACGGAAAAAATCCATCTTGCACACTTCACCGATCGGATTTCCACTTACCCGATCGGGTATGTTTGCAGATGAGCGTTACTTGGCTCTTCTTCTACCGAGCTTAAATGAGTGATTAAATGCTTTGTCTAGGGTATGAATTTGGGCGAGATGCAGCAGCCATGCAGCCCTATAAAAGCCAATGATCATAACACAACTTCTAACACAACTTCTTATACAATTATATACACTTTAGCATACTTTTACAATAATCTAATAGTTTATTTCTTCCATACAAGTTTTAGATTATAGTTTATGCAACTTCTTAGTGTTTCTCTACTGTTTTTATAAGCTTTTGTTATTGGGTTGGATAATTGTTCTTTACTTTATTTCCTACATAATTTGCATTCCAATTTCGGTAATTCTCTATCCTTAATTTACTTATGCAATTTTCATCATGAACCTTAATCTAATTAGTCTTGTTCTCATATTATTATGGTTAGGAAATCAATGTAAAAGCAATCTAGTTGAAACTAAAATATTGTCTATTATGCCATCTCGCATTTTACCTAATCATATAATCCTAAAATTCATCATTAGAATCATTATTAGTATAATCACCTTAATCACTTTAGTATTTATATTTCATAGTTTAATTTCCTACATCTTTTTCTTATTAATTTACTTAATCACATAATCACATAAAATAGATATAATATTGTAGAATTATCATTATGTAAATACAATAAATAGAATTGTAACATTGAAATGATTTACTAGTTAAATGAATTAAAAGAGGAGTAGATACCAATAGAACCATCTAGTTGTTTCTTCCTTTGGTTGTGTCAAATTCTATAACTTTGCTTAGTGGCTATGAACAATTGTTTGTATTAGTCAATTTCTGTCTTTGTAACGAGAGTTGGGATGGGAATTCGGACTGCCAATGGGGGTTTAGTTACCTAATCATGCTGAGAGGACGTTAGGACCCACTAAAAAGTCGGTACGAATCCGAGAGGAATATACCGCTACAAGGCTTAGACAATCATAGTAATTCTAATGTTGGTATCAATGAAACTTTTAAATCGTTTTGCATGTATTCCTCTTTCTCTAAATCAATTTGATTAGACAGTTTATTTTACCGTTTTACATAGTTTATTTTATTGTTGTTTAGTTAGTTTACTTTATCGTCATTTTATTTCCGTTCTTAGATAGTTTACTTTATTGTTATTAGCTTATTTATGAGTTTAGTTAGATAGCCTTTCAATATTGTCATTTAAATATCGCTTTAGTTAGATTTTAAATATCGTCACCTGGATCAGTACACTTCCCCGATCGGATCCGTGACAACCCAATCGGGTAAGTTGTCTGTTTCTGGTTTTACATATTGTCATTTACATATTTGTCATTTAAATATTGCCATTTACATACTTGTCATTTTATTTTATGTTAATAGTTTAGACAACCATCTCAAATGACTCGAACTTAAATGAAAATCACCCCATAGCAATTCATAGTTAACACGTACTCCCTGAGGATTGACACCCTACTTCCCTAATACATTCCTTTATGTTGTTAGCCTAAGTGTGGGTAATTATTTTTGTATCGGGCTCGCAACAAGCACGGTCAAATTTTGGCGTCGTTGCCGGGGAGCACAGTTTTGTTGATCTATGAATTGTTGGTTTTTGTTTAAAAATTCTACCATTTTTAGGTGCAACCGTACCTAAATCGTTACTTACTTTCCTTTTCGTGTTGTTCTTGTAGGTTGACAAAAATGGTACTAACAATGGAAGATCCAAGGTACCGGGTTTTTGAGCTCGCTAGTGGGATCCTAAGGGTCTATATGACTTTGATTGCTCTCATTGAGGGTAACCAATTTAGTGGTAAACCAAATGAAAACCCGTCACACCATATCCAAACCTTTTGTGAATTCTGTCAAAACTTTATGAGGGAGGGATTCACCCAAAACCAAATTAGAGAAATTCTCTTTCCTTTATCACTAAAGGGAGAAGCTAAATGGTGATTCACCCGTCGTTTAAAGGAAGCCACAAGACCAATGGAGTGGGAAGAGATTGTCATCGCTTTTCACCGTAGGTTAAAAACCACTATGTCAAACTTATCAATTAATTCACAAAAAGAAAGTGGGGAAGGTTCACAAACTAATGGGGGAGAGCGAAAGAAAAGTCGAGTGGAAACTTCAAATGATGTTGACACTACCATTTCCTTAGCCTGTCCCGTTCAATCAAAAGAAACCACCCCAAAAAGCACTTTATATCGCCCAAAAGTTTTCAACCCATTTACCTCACTAACAACACCTTGTGAACTTTGTGGTGGAATAGGGCATGTACCTCAATGATGTGGGAACAAACTCACACCCTTAAACCATTTTCACCCACAATTTTGCCAAACTCAACCCACTAATACACCTTATACAATTCCACACTCATCCTTTCAAAATGATCAATTTATAGCTAAAGTAGATGTCAAGTTAAGGGAAGTAACCCAAGCCCAACATAATATGTACTCATACTTCTTTTCTAGTTTAAACTCACTCAAATCAACCATTTGGTCTCTCCAAAAGAGAGTAGAGGAGTTGACCCCATCGAGTTCTTGTTAAAACACCCAAGGGAGTGAAGAACCATCGATTGCACAGTTGACATGATTAGTGACAAACCTTGTGATCATCCTCTTGGGAATGGAAAGAGTAAGGAGCCCATCTTTAGGTTACCCCATGAACTTTGCAACAATCCAACACTAGCCCGACCAACCAAAGTCCCTACACATGAGGAGACATCCCGTCTCGAAGCTTTGATCATGACATTGATAAAAGCTCAAGGGATATTAGAAGAAAGAGTTGTTGAAACGACAAAAGCAAATGATGAAGCTTTCTCAAGATTAGAGGCGAGGAATGGCAAGATATCTAGAGAAAAAGAAGCAACCAAAGATTCTCACAAGGAATCTACCCTTGAAGAAGGGAAGATTATCATTCCTTCCAAACTTAAGGATCCAGGTTGTTTTAACATTTCTTTCACAATGTGTTTTCATAAGGCCAAAAGTGCATTGTGTGATTTAGGAGCCGCTATTAGCGTCATGCCTTTTTCCGTCTATCATGACCATTGTCCAATACAAATGAAGATCACTAATACTAGCCTTCAACTAGCCAATGGATCTATGCATACTCCCACAGGAATTGTGGAAGTTGTCCACATACGGATTGGATACTTCCTCATTCCCGTTGATTTTTATGTCATATTTTGAAAGAAAGAAAGGGACGACTATATTATATTAGGAAGACCCTTCCTGAATACGATTGGAGCTTGTATAGATGTGAAAGGAGAAAAGATCACGTTTGAAATAGATGGATCAAGTGCCACCTTTGATAAAAAGGGGAATGTATTGAGCGTTGGAGATGGTGACCTCGAAGCTTTCAAAGCATCGGAAGCATGTTTAGAATGAGATTGCCATGGGTGTTGGCAAAAAGTAAATGAAAAATTCAAGGACGAGTCCAGCTACAAGGAGCTCAAATCCCTTCATAAGGCTTAAGGAGGGATAGCAAAACAAAGTCTAGCATGACTTAAAAAAGCGCTTGTCGGGAGGCAACCCGTCTTTCTCTTTACTTTTTCTTTATGCATTCTTTATTCCACTTATTAGACAATGATTTAGACTATTTTATTTGGACTATTTTTGGATTTTGTGTTGTAATAGTTAGGAACAATTTTCGTTTTACTTGTTATTACATTTAGAAAGGCATGTTTAGTTGATAGTTTTTCGTACTTGGAATTAGAGGACTTATTGAGACAAGAAGGAGCTATCCTTGGCCCAAGTTGCCAAGATTACTAAGGTTAGTAAGTATGTTCAAGGACATAGCCAAAAGGTAAGGGCAAGTAGCAAAGAAAAAAGAATCAAATACCGGACCAGCACACTTCCCCGATCGGATCCGTGTATACCCGATCGGGTAAGTTGTCTGCTTCGGATTTTGTTCTAATTTATTCTATAAAGCCAACTTGCTACCCTTTGCTTGCTGCCATATACCAGTGTTCTTCAATTTCAAAGCTCAAAATTCTCTCAAAACCTTCATTTCTTGGTCTTTTCTTACAAAATTTGTTACTATAGTTCATCAAAGGCAACTTCTAAGCATCATCAAGTAAGTTAATTCTACTTTAGTTACTTCAATCCCTCTATTTTTCCAGAAATCCAACATGAACAAACCCTAACCCAAATTTGGGGGTTCTTGATTTTGATTGAAAAACTTGTTTAAATTGGATTTCTAATGCTTCTTACATGCTATAGAGTGAATGTTAGTGATTAATTAGTATGCTTACTATGATTTGAATTTTCATATGCCAATTAGGATACTCATCTTTACTATATGCTAAGAACTTGTACTTAAGTGGTAGTATGATGCTTGAATTCATGCTTTATACTATGAACTTATGATCTTATTGTGTTAATTTAGCATTAGTACCCTTAGGTAGTGGCCAAACTCATGATTCAAGTGTATGTTGCTCATCTTAGTGACATATTGTTATGCTTAAGAACATCCATTTGCGCTCAAAGGTAGCATGCCAATCTTTCACTAAGGTAGCTATGCTTGAATTTGTGCTTAAAGCTTAGTATTCTAACACTTATGTTATCAATTTGTGTTTATAAATGAAGTGTTTTAATATTAGTTATTTGTAGAAAATGGCACCTACAATAAGGAGATCAAAGAGGGCAAGAACCTCCACTCAAGGAGAAAGTAGTAGAGCCCAAGAAGAAGACATAGAAATGCTTGAATCAAATGATCAACCCGAAAATCAAGGAGATGCTATGCATGATTCTGACTTTCCGGATGTAGAATTTAGTTCAAATAAGCAATGGCAAAATTGGTGCATTCTTAAAAGCAAAGGTATGAGGGCTACCAAGTCCCTCGATGTTTCTTCTTTAAGACATATGAAACTTCTTGAGCATGTCAAAGTGTTATTTAGGGATCTAGGTATGAATGCTAGCATGAACTTTAGTTATAAGACCTACCCTCAATTAACCCTTGAACTCTTGAGCTCTTTCGAGTTACATAGGTCTAGGAATAGAAACACTATGCCTCAAGTTCGGTTTCGACTCTTTAATGATGATTATAGTATGAAATTAGAGATCTTTGCTAGACAATTTGGTCTCACCTCTGAGGACACTTGCAGCAGGAGCTCACCCAAGGGGCCTTGATGATCAAGCCACAAGCAAGACAAGCCTGACCCCAAGACCCCCTCAGATGGAAGCTCGAGTCACAAGGTCTAAACAACAAGTCATGGCAAGCCAACTTCAAGCCAAACCAAGCCAAGATATTGAGGAAGGTAGTCCAGGGCTTGCCATGCCATGCCAAGGTCCAATACAGTCTACATTACCCAAACAAAACAGAAACAATATCAGTCAGAACCAGGCAGACCATTCAGCAAACCTAGCACCAAGGAGGTACACCAGAGCATCCCAGCCACCCCCACCATGGCCTAGCATCAAGCCAACCCCCTAATCAACAAGTTTGGTTAGGATAATCCCTTTTGAAGTCTAGCAAAAACTCAAGTAACAAGCAGCCCAAGTTAGAGTCCAATGAACATTAAAGCAGAGAAGGTACAAGTCCAGATTGTGGCTTTCCTTTTGATTAAGTCAACTTGTCCTCATCCAAGGCAGGTTTATCTAAGTCCTAACAAGAGTAGAGAGTCCCAAGGAGCAACAAGACATCCAGGCAAGGCAGCAAGACAAACAGAGCAACTGATTTCCATTTCAGGAAAACTCCAAAAAACTGCTTTATTGCTTTTTGTTCAGTCTGTTTTGTGTCTTGTGTCTGTACTTTATAGTAGTTGAGCTCGTCCTATTGTGAGGCTCTTAATTAGTGTCTGTTGTAGTAGTTTAGATCCTAAGCTGGCCCTTGGATGATCTGTACATCCAATGGTTCACAAGATGTCAGCCTCCCTATATAAGGAGGTCTTTGCATGTAGTTTTAATCAAACTTTATGAATGAATTAACTTTGAGAAATCCCTCAAACCTTTCAAACTTGTGCTAAGAGCTGTAGTTTGAGCCAAGCCCGATACATCTTCAAGGTGTCTGATCAGTGTCTTGCTTTGTGAGTCAAGTTAAATCTGTGCCTTGCTGTGATTAGCTTGCTTGCTGATTGAGTTTAGTCTAGGGTGTTTGTGCTTTGCTATAACGCTTTAAACCTATCTCAGAACTAATCTTTGAGTCCCCTCTCTTGTGCTTTGCTGTAGGGGAGTTTCTCTAAGTCATATCCTGTGAACCCTGGCTAATACAAACCTTTCTCTCTAAAACAGCCTTCATTTCTGTCTGTGTTTGTTTTTAGTTTAAGTAAGCTTAGTTAAACTTCTCTTAAACTCATAAGCCTTAGTATTTTACACTTCAAATTGGTATCAGAGCTTTGGTTGAGAGTCTTAGTGAGTTCATTTTCCCTAACTACATTTAAAAACACAAAAATAGCCCAATGAGTGAAGAGAGACTGGCAGGAGTAGAAGCAAGGATGGAGGACCTGGCTGGGATTGTAACCACCCTAAGCAGAGCCCTGGATCAGGTAATAGGCAACCAGTTGTTTGCTGGAGGAAGAGGCAGAGGACATGGAAGAGGCCAAGGAGGAAGCAGAGGAAGGCCACCTGATGATGAAGAGTATCCAGACTCAGATGACTCAACAAGGAGCAGGGCTTCCATCCACAGGCACATAGACAAGCATCTTAAGGTAGACATCCCTGAGTTTTCTGGTAGTCTTAATCCTGATGATTTGTTAGAATGGTTAAGAGAAGTAGAAAGAATCTTTGAGTACAAAGGATATAATGATTCTAAGTCTTTTAAAGTAGCCATCCTTAAACTGAAAGGGTATGCTTCTCTTTGGTATGAAACCATGAAAGGGTTAAGGGCTAGGGAAGGAAAGGAACCGATCAAATCCTGGACCAAACTGAAAAAGAAACTGTTAGATAAATTTGTTGCTAAGGATTACACCCAGGATCTGTTTATTAAGTTGTCTAAGTTGAAACAAGGAGACAAACCTGTTGAATCTTATCTGAGAGAGTTTGAACAGCTCACCTTGCAGTGTGATATAAATGAGAAACCTGAGCAAAGGATTGCTAGGTACTTAGAGGGTCTAGATAAGAGCATTGCTAACAAGGTTAGAATGCAACCTCTGTGGTCATTTGATGATGTTGTTAACTTATCTCTGAGAATTGAAAAGATAGGGAAGACTAAGTCTGTTACACCAAAACCTGTTAGACCTTTTCAAACCAGACCTTACAGTGGATTGAGGACCATGGATACCCCTAGGACAGCACCCCCACCTACCTTAGACAAGGGAAAGGGCATCATGGGTCAGAAGCCAAGCACTTCTATGACTGAGAATAGAATTAGGTGCTTCCAATGTCAGGGCTATGGACATTTCAGGAAGAATTGCCCTTCTAAGAAGACCCTAACTATAATGGAGGTTGAGACTTGGGAAAAGGAAGGTCTAGTTGAGTATGAGAGGGATGAGCCTGAGGTTGAAGAAGTGGTAAGTGAGGAGGAAGAGCCTAGTCAGGAGGCAATAGTGGCACTCCCTGACACAGGCCACAGCTTGGTTCTATGGAGGGTAATGCACTCACAACAGATACCTTTGGAGGAGGATCAAAGGTCCCTCATTTTCAGGAGCAGATGTACCATACAAGGGAGGGTTTGTAACCTTATTATAGATGGAGGTAGTTGTACCAATGTGGCCTCAGTTACTATGGTTGACAAGCTAAAGTTAAGCACTCAAGAGCACCCTCACCCCTATAAGTTGAGATGGCTGAGTAAGGGACCAGAGGTTAAGGGGGACAAACAATGTATGGTCCCATTCTCCATTGGAAGTGTGTACAAAGATGAAGTGCTATGTGATGTGGTTCCAATGGATGCCTGTCACTTATTATTAGGAAGGTCATGGGAGTTTGATAAAAGCTCCATACACCAAGGAAGAAGCAACACCTGTTCCTTCAAGCATGGGAGCAGAAAAGTGACATTAGCCCCTTTGCCACCTCATCAGAAGAGTTATGGGAGTCCTAGTATCGCTGAAGATTTTAGTGAAGTCTTGTTCCTATCTGAATCAGCAATGGTCAAAGAATGTATTGAAGAGCAACCTATATTGATGCTGCTATCAAAGAAAGTTCAGGAAGGGGAGTCTAAGGTAATCCCTGCAGAAGTTAAGCCCCTCATTGATCAGTTCAAGGAAGTGTTCCCAGAGGAACTTCTTGATGGCTTACCCCCTTTGAGAGGAATTGAGCATCAGATAGACCCTGTGCCAGGGTCTGTACTCCCTAATAGACCAGCATATAGGTGTGATCCTAAGGCCACACAAGAGCTGCAGAAACAAGTTGGAGAGTTGATGAGTAAGGGGTTTGTAAGGGAGTCATTAAGTCCATGTGCTGTGCCTGCATTATTGGTTCCTAAGAAGGATGGGACTTGGAGGATGTGCATAGATAGCAGGGCTATCAATAACATCACAGTCAAGTACAGGTTCCCTATACCTAGACTTGATGACATGTTGGATGAGTTGAGTGGTTCAAGGATCTTTTCTAAGATTGATTTGAGGCAAGGTTACCATCAATTGAGGATCAGGGAAAGAGATGAGTGGAAGACAGCCTTCAAAACAAAGCATGGCCTTTATGAGTGGCTTGTCATGCCCTATGGCCTGTCAAATGCCCCAAGTACCTTAATGAAATTAATGACAGAAGTGCTTAGGCCTTGCCTAGGGAGATTTTTGGTGGTATACTTTGATGATATCCTCATCTACATCAAGAGCAAGGATGATCATTTGAGGCATCTTGAGACTGTGTTTGAAATACTTAAGGAGAGTAAGCTCTTTGGGAAGCTTGAGAAATGCACCTTTATGACTGAGGAAGTCAAGTTTCTAGGATATGTGGTATCTGGTAGAGGCATTTCAGTTGATCAAGACAAGATCATTGTTATTCAGTCTTGGCCTGTCCTTAGGAATATTACAGAAGTAAGAGGTTTTCATGGTTTAGCATCCTTCTACAGAAGATTCATTAAGAATTTCAGCACCATTGCAGCACCCGTCACTGAATGTATGAAGAAAGGAGAGTTCATTTGAACTGAGAATGCTTTGCAGGCTTTCAAACACATGAAGAAACTCTTGTGCAGTGCACCTATCCTCAGGTTGCCAGTCTTTAATTACCTATTTGAGGTTGAATGTGATGCAAGTGGAGTGGGAATTGGAGCTGTCCTCATCCAAGAGAAGAAACCTGTAGCCTATTCTAGTGAAAAGCTAAGTGGTGTCAAGCTGAACTATTCTACATATGATAAAGAGTTCTATGCTCTTGTCAGAGCTCTAAGGCATTGGAGTCATTACCTGAAGCCCAAGCCTTTTGTCCTACACTCTGATCATGAGGCATTGAAATACATAGGAGGTCAACATAAGCTCAGTCACAGGCATGCTAAATGGGTGGAGTTCCTCCAGTCATTCACCTTTTCTAGCAAGTACAAAGAAGGAAAACAAAATGTGGTAGCTGATGCTTTGTCTAGAAGATACACTCTGCTATCAACCATGGAGCAAAGGGTTCTTGGATTTGAGTTCATGAAGGATATGTATCAGGAAGATCCAGACTTTGCAGAAGATTGGTTAGCACAGAAAGAGGAAACAAGGACCATTGATTCACCCTACACTCTGCAAAATGGATTCTTGTTCAAGGGAAACAAGCTGTGTGTTCCCAGAATATCTTATAAGAGTCTATTGATCAAGGAGGTGCATGGAAGTGGCCTTGGAGGACACTTTGGGGTTCAGAAGACTGTGGACATACTGCAGGATCAATTCTACTAGCCTAAGATGATGGGAGAAGTCCAAATAGTGCTCAGAAGGTGTGGAGTTTGTCAAAAAGCCAAGAGTTCTTTTCAAGCTGGACCTTACACCCCCCCTACCAGTCCCATGTAGGCCTTGGGAAGATGTAAGCATGGATTTCATAGTAGCATTGCCTAGGACAACAAGAGGGAAAGATTCTATCATGGTGGTTGTGGATAGGTTCAGCAAGATGGCACATTTTATTGCCTGTAAGAAAACTAAGGATGCTGTGAGTGTAGCAGAGCTATACCTTGATGAGGTGATGAGGTTACATAGAGTTCCAAGAACTATTGTATCTGACAAAGACACAAAGTTTATGAGTCATTTCTGGAGAACATTGTGGAAGCTGCTTAACACTAGGTTGTTGTTTAGTACCTCCCATCATCCTCAAACAGATGGACAAACTGAGGTGACGAACAAGACCTTGGGAAGGATCTTGAGGTGTATAGTTAGCAAATCTCTCAAGGATTGGGACTTAAAGCTGGCTCAAGTAGAGTTCTCTTTCAATAGAGCTCAATCAGCAGTCACAGGCCACTCCCCCTTTGAAGTGGTCTATGGTACTAACCCCTTAATGCCTTTGAATTTGTCTAATGTGTGCAGGTCAGAGATCCACTATGATGCCAAGAAGAAGGTGGAACAAATGCTAAAACTCCATGAATCAGTCAGAAAACAAATTGAGAAAACCAATGATCTATACAAGAAGAATGCCAAGGTTCCTAAGGCCAAGAAAGACTTTGCACCAGGAGACTTAGTGTGGATCAACCTAAGGAAAGAAAGGTTCCCTTCCAAGAGAAAGAATAAGCTAGAGCCAAGAGCAGATGGTCCTTTTCAAGTCATAGTAAAGATAGGTCCTAATGCCTACAGAATTGATCTACCAGGAGAGTATGCAGTTCATGGAACATTCAATGTTGGGGATCTTAGTCCCTTCTATGAAGACTCTAAGGGAGAGGAAGACACAGGCTTGAGGTCAAGCCCTTTTCAAGCTGGGGAGGCTGCAGCAGGAGCTCACCCAAGGGGCCTTGATAATCAAGCCACAAGCAAGACAAGCCTGACCCCAAGACCCCCTCAGATGGAAGCTCGAGTCACAAGGTCTAAACAACAAGTCATGGCAAGCCAACTTCAAGCCAAACCAAGCCAAGATATTGAGGATGGTAGTCCAGGGCTTGCCAAGCCATGCCAAGGTCCAATACAGTCTACATTACCCACACAAAATAGAAACAATATCAGTCAGAACCAGGCAGACCATTCAGCAAACCAAGCACCAAGGAGGTAGACCAGAGCATCCCAGCCACCCCCACCATGTCCTACCATTAAGCCAGCCCCCTAATCAAAAAGTTTGTCCAGGATAATCCCTTTTGAAGTCAAGCAAAAACTCAAGTAACAAGCAGCCCAAGTTAGAGTCCAATGAACATTAAAGCAGAGAAGGTACTTGTTCAGATTGTGGCTTTCCTTTTGCTTAAGTCAACTTGTCCTCATCCAAGGCAGGTTTATCTAATTCCTAATAAGAGTAGAGAGTCCCAAGGAGCAATAAGACATCCAGGCAAGGTAGCAAGACAACCAGAGCAACAGATTTCCATTTCAGGAAAACTCCAAAAACTGCTTTATTGCTTTTTGTTCAGTCTGTTTTGTGTCTTGTGTCTGTACTTTATAGTTGTTGAGCTCGTCCTATTGTGACGCTCTTAATTAGTGTCTGTTGTAGTATTTTAGATCCTAAGCTGGCCCTTGGATGATCTGTACATCCAATGGTTCACAAGATGTCAGCCTCCCTATATAAGGAGGTCTTTGCATGTTGATTTAATCAGACTTTATGAATGAATTAACTTTGAGAAATCCCTCAAACCTTTCAAACTTGTGCTAAGAGCTGTAGTTTGAGTCAAGCCTGATACATCTTCAAGGTGTCTGATCAGTGTCTTGCTTTGTGAGTCAAGTTAAATCTGTGCCTTGCTGTGATTAGCTTGCTTGCTGATTGAGTCTAGTCTAGGGTGTTTGTGCTTTGGTGTAACACTTTAAACCTGTCTCAGAACTAGTCTTTGAGTCCCTTCTCTTGTGCTTTGCTGTAGGGGAGTTTCTCTAAGTCATATCCTGTGAACCCTGGCTAATACAAACCTTTCTCTCTAAAATAGCCTCCATTTCTGTCTGTGTTTGTTTTCAGTCTAAGTAAGCTTAGTTAAACTTCTCTTAAACTCACAAGCCTTAGTAGTTTACACTGCAACACTGTTACCTCACCTCCATAAGGCTTTGATGTTAGCCTGGTTTGGAACACTATTTCGACTTACCCTGTCTCTCGTTGGGACCATGTCCCACACCAACATATCCATTATCCCGCCATTAGAATCTGGCAAAGATTCATGGGATGGACCTTTTTGGGTCGTGCTGAACCTTATTTGGTGAGACGAGTGGAGTTAGGAATTTTAGGAGAATTTTTGAATGTGAATGGTGAAGAACCATGGTCTATTAGTATTCCTTATTATTTTGCTATTCAGTTGACTAAATCTATTAATCCTAAGAACACTGCCATTGTCTATGGAGGTCTTATGACTCACCTTGCTATGCGAGTTTGTGGTTTTAACCAAGCCACCACTGACCTCCAGGCATTGACTACACCTCCCACCGAGATGGGAAATGGGTTGGATTATGATTACTTTGTTAAGCTTAACTGGTTTCGTGTCTCTCACCCCCATATGATTTGAAGGATAGCTGGCCGTGATTCGGTCAAGTTGACCGCCGAGGTAGAGCAAATTCCATTTCTTAGGCAGCGTCCTCAACTTCAGGAGGGTGAGGCTATCTTACCCGGACCCACTTACTTCCTTCCTATTGGGGATATTACTCCCAATGACCCCCCTGTTCAGCTTAGATCCCGCCGCCCTGAGGTAGGATCATCCTCTCAATCGACCCATGCTACGAGCGATGTGACCGCCATGTTTGAAGCCTTAACCTTATCCGTTAATAGAATTCAGTCTGACCAGCAGCTCGCTTTGCACCCCATTTATGACCACTTTGCTAGGCAAGGTGTGATTAGGCCTGAGGGCCCCCACCCGTCTTTTTATACTTGGCCCAAAGGGGGTATGGTACTACTTATGATGCAGGTGTGCAGCAGACCGGACCTGATTACTGTGGAACTGACTATGGCGTTGAGAGTTTTGGAGGGTATAGAGGTGATTTTAGAGATCACCAAGTAGAAGAGTACCGGTCCTTAGGAGCCAGCAACCCAACCGGGATCATTGCTTCTTGTGGTAGTTATTATTCTGCAGATGATACCTACTATACATATGCTTCAGGATCCGCATCCGAGCCGCCTCCTTCTGAGAGGAGAGGCCGTAGCTGGTGGCCTTTGTGATGAGATGATGAGCTCCCCTTTTTTATACTAGCTTGGGGGAGGCTAGACATCTTGTAAGAATTTTATTTCTTTCCTTTATTTTTTGCATTTTTAGTTTTCTTTTTAAGCCCCTTTTTCCATTAGAATTTTATCTTGTTTCTTTGTTCTATGTGCTATCAGCCGTTTCTCGGTTTGCTTCTGTTATAATTGCATGCACATTGAGGACAATGTGAAGTTTTAGCTTGGGGGAGGATTTGCATTTAGGACTTACTGCATTTAGGATTGCATTTAGATTTAGATTTTTTTTATTTTTTCTAGTTTTCTTAGTTCATTTTTAGTTTTTATTGGAAAAAAAAATCAAAAAAATCAAAAACACAAAAAGAAAAGATCATTTCCATCTTACATTTCTCAATTTATAGTTTTTATAAGCTGATGTTTCAACATGTTATGAACAATTGTGTATTCATGGGGATGTCTTGTACACAGTAGGTAGAAAATTGCATTTGGACTTAATTAAGCTTGATCTTGACTTTGGCAAGCTACTCATATTGTAAGGTAGAGCCTCCAGTGGTCGGTACATCTGAACCCGATCCCAGTTTTGGAGTGAGTAGTTTCTCCTTATAGTCTGTGTCACATCAAAACGCATAAGTATGGTTTTTATTCCATTTTCTATAAGTATTGCTATCATGATCTACATTTTGAAGCCATTCAATCTCTTGTTCACATTTCGCAAAAACACCCTTCTTTCTAGCTACATTATAATATTGCCTACCCTTGTTGAGCTAGTAATTGACTATATGTGTAGGGGTGTTCTATGCTTTTTGCGATGTTCTGATAATGCCACCATTTAGTGTGAACTTGCTGTCTCGGGATTGCAGATTCCCGTAGAGAAAAAAGGAAAAAAAAAGCTTTGGAAAAAAGGAAAAATTGAAAAAAATTTGAAAGCTCAAATGAAAGAAAAATTGAAAAATTGAAAAATTGAAAAAGAAAAAAAGAAAAAGAAGAGAAAAACAGTTCCATGAATGAAAAGAAAAGAAAGAAAAATTATGGGAAGTCGTAACTTGATTTTTCATGTTTAATAAGCCAATATGCTGCTTTTGGCTTTGACTATTGTTGATGGGAATTGGTATGAATTGGATTGAGTATCCACTACACATTTGGTTATTACTAGCTTGACTTTAAGCTCGATATGACCAAAATTGTTTGTCCACTTTCTTACCCAAATTTGCCAAGCCTCTTCTTTACTTTTCGAATGCTTCTTACATTATATTTTGATCATGATTAGTCTTACTTAATGATTTTGGATTGTCTACCATACTAGACTGCGGGCACATTCTTATAAGTTGTAGATAGGAGAGTGTCACTTCAAATTTAAACCAATATTTCCTATTTTACAAAAAATTGAGTGAAGAGTGTACCGTGAGAGTCCATTGTCAAAAAGATCATGCAAGAGCTGAAAAGGTCCAAAGAATATTTTCTATGCTGCGCGGTTATGTAAATCTCAACCATGATTCGCATTTTCCTTCTCCCTTGTTGTTACAGGTTTTTGATACATCTACTTGTAAGAGCTTATTGTTGAGATTTGTATGATAGATTGATCATTGTTAGCTACCCTTGTCCTAGTTTTGATTGTTATGTTTGCTTGAGGACAAGCAAGGGTTTAGCTTGGGGGAGTTTGATAAGTGATATTTTGTACTAACTAATCCCCCGTTTTAGCTCGATTTCTATACGATTTATGCACTTTGTTAAGTGATTAACAAGCTAATATTGCTATTCTAGTTGTTTTGCGTGTTTTGACTCGTTTTATAGGAAATGAAGCGGTTTTGCTATATTTTCTTACTATTTGGAGCAAAGGCACTAGAATACGAGTTTTCAAGGAACCGATGATAGCCATTTCACGATTTGACTACGATTCCGCTACATCCTTCCTCGAATGGACTCATCTTGGATTTTGACTTTGAACTTCAAAAGGAAACATCAACGCAAGTCAAAGGAAGACTGGTTTAAGCCCAATTACGTATTGCATTGACCAAGACCAAGGCATAGGATTCCGTGCCCAAAGTTGAAATTGGAAAAGACGGAAAAAATCCATCTTACACACTTCCCTGATAGGATTTCCACTTACCCGATCGGGTATGTTTGCAGATGAGCGTTACTTGGCTCTTCTTCTACCGAGCTTAAATGAGTGATTAAATGCTTTGTCTAGGGTATGAATTTGGACGAGATGCAGCAGCCATGCAGCCCTATAAAAGTCAATGATCATAACACAACGTCTAACACAACTTCTTATACAATTATATACACTTTAGCATACCATTACAATAATCTAATAGTTTATTTCTTCCATACAAGTTTTAGATTATAGTTTATGCAACTTCTTAGTGTTTCTCTACTGTTTTTATAAGCTTTTGTTATTGGGTTGGATAATTGTTCTTTACTTTATTTCCTACATAATTTGCATTCCAATTTCGGTAATTCTCTATCCTTAATTTACTTATGCAATTTTCATCATGAACCTTAATCTAATTAGTCTTGTTCTCATATTATTATGGTTAGGAAATCAATGTAAAAGCAATCTAGTTGAAACTAAAATATTGTCTATTATGCCATCTCGCATTTTACCTAATCATATAATCCTAAAATTCATCATTAGAATCATTATTAGTATAATCATCTTAATCACTTTAGTATTTATATTTCATAGTTTAATTTCCTACATCTTTTTCTTATTAATTTACTTAATCACATAATCACATAAAATAGATATAATATTGTAGAATTATCATTATGTAAATACAATAAATAGAATTGTAATATTGAAATGATTTACTAGTTAAATGAATTAAAAGAGGAGTAGATACCAATAGAACCATCTAGTTGCTTCTTCCTTTGATTGTGTCAAATTCTATAACTTTGCTTAGTGGCCATGAACAATTGTTTGTATTAGTCAATTTCCGTCTTTGTAACGAGAGTTGGGATGGGAATTAGGACTGCCAATGGGGGTTTAGTGACCTAATCATGCTGAGAGGACGTTAGGACCCACTAAAAAGTCGGTACGAATCCGAGAGGAATATACCGCTACAAGGCTTAGACAATCATAGTAATTCTAATGTTGGTATCAATGAAACTTGTAAATCGTTTTGCATGTATTCCTATTTCTCTATATCAATTTGATTAGACAGTTTATTTTAGCGTTTTAGATAGTTTATTTTATTGTTGTTTAGTTAGTTTACTTTATCGTCATTTTATTTCCGTTCTTAGATAGTTTACTTTATTGTTATTAGCTTGTTTATGAGTTTAGTTAGATAGCCTTTCAATATTGTCATTTAAATATCGCTTAAGTTAGATTTTAAATATCGTCACCTGGATCAGTACACTTCCCCGATCGGATCCGTGACAACCCGATCGGGTAAGTTGTTTGTTTCTGGTTTTACATATTGTCATTTACATATTTGTCATTTAAATATTGTCATTTACATACTTGTCATTTTATTTTATGTTAATAGTTTAGACAACCACCTCAAATGACTCGAACTTAAATGAAAATCACCCCATAGCAATTCATAGTTAACACGTACTCCCTGAGGATTGACACCCTACTTCCCTAATACATTCCTTTATGTTGTTAGCCTAAGTGTGGGTAATTATTTTTGTATCGGGCTCGCGACAAGCACGGTCAAATCTATAAGATCAAATAATTAATTACATATCACATAATTCGAAAAGATGGGCTAGTTTTTAATACTCAATTCACCGCCCCTCTTTTGTATTCGATCAATAGACTCTACAATTGGTATCAGAGTCTCGTGCTCTTGATTGCCTTACAGCAAGGAGTCTGATCTGTTTTATCCTTTTATTTTTTATTTATTTTCCGCTGTATTTAATTTTATTTTAATGGATTCCAAACATCTGAAGTGTCCCGTATTCAATGGGAAGAACTACAGTTTATGGAAAAATATGATGACCCATTATGTGACAACCCTCGCGAATGCGGAAATAATAAACAAACAAGCATGTGAATTATATTGCGGAAATAGGTAGTTTTTAAAAACCTTTATACATGCAAGTTAAATAAAACGAGGAGTGTCAAAATATTACAACTAAGTACGGAAAATAACAAAGAGACGGAGTCTCTCAAAATGTTAACAAAGAACAAGGGTTTAGCAAATAAGCTAAAATCGTCTAGAGGTTAATCTTCCAGGGACAACGCCCGCTAGCTAACACCCGACCCAAAATGGTCATGGGCAAAAAGCAATCAAGGCAAGCAACCTGTTCATTCATGAAAAACATGAACGCCACAGTCAGTGGGGAGTAACTCCGGGTTCTCCCAGCCATATCACATAAAACGTACATATAAGGAAATACAAAAGTAAAATCATGCATATATAGATATACATGTGAGATACAATAAGAATAGATAGGCAATAGGAGATATAATGATAAGATCATATAGAAATCAAATCCGAGCCATCATGCTATTCAAAGACTCGGGAAGGACACTCTTAGGCAATCGAATACGCTCACTAGGGCTTGCATCTCACCGTTAGCGGTATAAGATTGATAAGATTGAGACTCGACAGACAAACCAAGTCAAGTCATGCGATGATCACATAATATCCAACATATCATCATCCAT
>JAIUZE010019890.1:0-12909 GCA_022085475.1 Heliosperma pusillum
ACTCGGGTTTTCGGGTCAATGGGTAGTTATTTGAGGAGACTAAACCTCCTCATATAAAAACCTACAAAAAAAGTGCCGTGGGGATTAAAGAAGAAGCAGGAGAAAAGTGTTTTTGTTTTCTAACCTAATTCTCTCTCTCTCTGCCTCCATCTCATCTAAAAATCACACAACTGACAATAGTTAACAGTAACTTTTGACATAAACACAAATCAAAAGTTAACAGTAATTTTTGATAACTTCTAGCAACACAAGGGTATTTCTCGGAGCATCTTGGGTGCAACGATTAGGAGGATATCTATTTTGATATCTCTGTTCTTTACGCCAATTGCTAGGACCGGAGGTTGATTACTAAATCTCTACTTTTCTTATTGTTTTCGTTTATGACTCGATAATCGAATTATTACTTTTCGTTATAATCCTATTATATTTGTATTGTGGTAATACCGATTTCCCACACACCAAGCATACTTGTGTATTGTGACTTCTTCAACTACCTCTTTGCCAAGTATTGAAGATGTGCCTATTGTTCGTGAATTTGTTGATGTATTCCCCGAAGATTTGCCCAAGATTCCTCCCGAGCGTGATGTTGAGTTCTCTATTGATCTTGTACCTGGTTCTGGACCCATAGGCAAAGCTCCTTACCGTATGGCTCCGACCGAATTGAAAGAATTAAGGAAGCAGCAAGGGTTTTATTCGACCAAGTGCCTCGCCTTGGGGTGCTCCCGTTCTCTTTGTAAAGAAGAAAGATGGTTCTATGAGGCTTTGTATTGATTATCGTGAATTGAATCGGATTACAATCAAGAATAGGTACCCTTTGCCGAGAATAGAAGATTTGTTTGATCAACTAAAGGGTGCTTCTACTTTTTCCAAGATTGATTTGAGATCCGGTTATCACCAGATTCCCGTTCGTGATGTTGATATTCCGAAGACCGCTTTTAGTACAAGGTATGGTCATTATGAGTTCAAGGTGATGCCATTTGGATTGACGAATGCTCCCGCTATCTTTATGGATCAAATGAACCGCACATTTAGTGAGTACCTTGACAAGTGCGTGGTGGTGTTCATTGATGATATTCTTATTTTCTCCAAGTTCGAAGAAGAGCATGCTATTCATCTAAGGACTATTTTGGGTGTTCTTCGTCGTCAGAAGTGGTATGCTAAGTTCTCCAAGTGTGAATTTTGGTTACCTAAAGTGTCCTTTCTTGGGCATGTGATTTCTAAAGAAGGTGTTATGGTGGATCCTTCTAAGATTGAAGCTGTGGTGGATTGGAAGAGTCCGACCGATATTAGAGAAATTCGAAGTTTTCTTGGTTTAGCTGGTTATTACCGTAGATTTGTCAAGGATTTCTCAAAGCTTGCTAGACCAATGACCCAATTGTTGAAGAAAGAAACCAAGTTCGTATGGAATGAAGCTTGTGAAGCCGCTTTTCAAGAGTTAAAGAAAAGGTTAACTACCGCTCCGGTGTTGACTTTGCCTGAAGATGGTGTAGACTTCGATGTCTATTGTGATGCTTCCAAGATGGGTTTGGGTTGTGTTCTTATGAAAAGTAGGAAAGTGGTGGCTTATGCTTCGAGACAGTTGAGAGTTCATGAAGTGAACTATCCTACTCATGATTTGGAATTGGCCGCCGTTGTTCATGCCTTGAAAGTGTGGAGACACTACCTTATTGGAGTTCATTGTCGTATATTCACCGATCACAAAAGTTTGAAGTACATATTTACTCAAAAAGAGTTGAATATGAGACAAAGAAGATGGTTGAAATTGGTGAACGATTATGATTTTGAGTTGTTGTATCATGAAGGGAAGGCTAATGTTGTTGCCGATGCTCTTAGTAGGAAAGCTTCTCATGCTTTGAATGCTATGCGGGTATTACCCGATGATCTTTGTGCCGAGTTTCGAAAGTTGAGGTTAGAATTCGTGGAGCGTGGATTTGTTTATGTTGGTGCTATGACTGCCGAACCTGTTTTTCTCCGTGAGATCCGCGAAAGCCAAGTTGATGATCTTACCTACAAGTCTATTCAAGCCAAACTTCTTGAAGGTAAAGCTAAATATTTCAAGTTTGATGATGAAGGTGTTCTTCGTTTCCATGGCCGTTTATTTGTTCCTAATGCTCTTGATTTGAGAAAGCGAGTTCTTGATGAAGCTCACCTTTCCCCTGATTCTATTCACCCCGGAGGTGATAAGATGTATAAAGACTTGAAGCTACAATTTTGGTGGCCGAACTTGAAGGGTGATGTTGTGTCTTATGTTGGAAGATGTCTTACTTGCCAACAAGTGAAGATTGAACACAAGAGGCCCGGTGGATTGCTACAACCTTTAGATATTCCACTATGGAAGTGGGAATCTATTTCCATGGATTTTTTTATGGCTTTGCCGAGGACCGTTGGAGGTAAAAATGTCGTTTGGGTTGTTGTTGATCGTTTGACCAAGAGTGCCAGATTCATTCCCATCAAAGAGACTTGGAGTTTAGATCGACTAGCGAAAGCCTATGTTGATGAGATTGTTAGATATCATGGTGTTCCCAAGGAGATCATATCCGACCGAGATCCGAGGTTTTGTTCGAGATTTTGGAAGGCCTTACAAGAAGCCATGGGTAGTAAGTTGTTGATGAGTACCGCTTTCCATGCCGCTACCGATGGTCAGTCCGAGAGGACTATTCAGACTTTAGAAGACTTGATTAGGGCTTGTGCACTCGACTTCCAATCTAGTTGGGAAAAGAGTCTACCGTTGGTGGATTTTTCTTACAACAACAGTTATCATGCATCGATCAAGAGGCTCTTTATGGAAGGAAATGTCGGAGTCCTATATGTTGGAATCAATTGAGTGATGTTCGTGACTTGGGCCCCGATGTTCTTGTTGAAACCATTGATAATGTGAAGGTCATTCGTGATAGAATGAAGGCCGCTCAAGACCGTCAAAAGTCTTATGCCGATATCCGAAGAAGGCCGTTAGAATTTGAAGTTGGGGATAAAGTGTTCTTGAAAGTATCTCCAATGAAGGGTGTTAAACGGTTTGGTGTTAAGGGTAAATTGAGCCCGAAATACATTGGACCCTTTGATATTGTGAAAAGGATTGGTGCCGTTGCTTACAAGTTGGATTTGCCCCCAAATTTTGCTAAGGTTCATGATGTATTCCATGTTTCTCAATTGAGAAAGTATGTTAGTGATCCGAGCCATGTCTTTCAAGTTGAAATGCCCGAGCTTGAATCGAATTTATCCTTTGAAGAGAAGCCGATCCGCATCCTAGATCGCAAGGATAAGAAGTTGAGAGGTAAGGTGGTTCCTTTAGTGAAAATCTTATGGAGATGTGCTAATGTCGAAGAAGAGACTTGGGAAACGGAAGCTTCTATGCGTAGTTAATATCCGAGTCTATTCGATTAAGGTATCTTTCTTTCGCTCAAGTTTCGAGGGCGAAACTTTTTTAAAAGGTGGGGTGATTGTAACACCCGTAAATGTACCCTATTTTATAGTAAAAATATTTTACGGATACTTTTCAGCGAAATTTAGTTTTAATTTAGAATTTAATTTCCCGAGTCGAATTTATAATTTCCGAGTTCGTATTTGGATTTGACGCGAGATTTCAAGTGAATCCCGTCTTAAGACGTCTTTGACTTTTCTTGACTTTTTCCTCTAACTCACCTCATACTCCCTCATAACCTAATACTTCCTCACACAACTCATTTCTTTATTCCTCACTAAGAAAACCCCAAAAGCATAACCTCCATTTTTTATCCGTCTTATAACCATCATAACTCGTTCATTTCTCGCTCAAATTCACGTAAGTTTGTCTTATTTTTTCCCTCTCATCGTCCTCTATCCGTATTGATAATAAAATTACCGTCTTTCTCGCTTTTCAAACTTTTCGTCTTTCTCAAGGTGAAGTATATTCATCTTTTATTAACTATTTGTAGGTGGTGACCTCCAAGATCCCGACAAAGACTATTTCTTGATTGAAGAGGACCTTGACGCGGAGTGAAGACACAATAAGGTAACGGTGAAGGGTTACTCGATATCATTTACGTGTTTTTAATGTGTTTTCTATGTTAGTAATCGTATTTAGAATAAGATTAGTAATCATAGGAATTGGGTTGTTGATGATAGTTGTTGTTAGTTGATAATTGATATGAGAATTGATGATTTATGATAATAGTTGATGATGGTTGAGTTTAGCACAAAATGGAGATGTCTTGACCCAAGTCACAGTCGTGAAACTCATGTCACGAGCGTGAAATAGTGGCTGACCAAATACCCTTGCGTAACAGACAGTTTCACGAGCATGAAATATAAGTCACGGTCGTGAAACTCATGTCACGAGCGTGACATACAAGTCACGGTCGTGACTTGTGCAGTTTCACTGCACTGCCCCCTTTTCGTAAAATGATCATATCTCCTTCGTTACTTGCTTGTTTTGGGCTTGTAACCTACCGTTGGAACCGTAAGAGGATAAGCTATCACCTCAACTTGGAATTTATGCATTTACATGTCTAGAACGCTAGTTATGACAGTTTGAAGTGGACCCTTGTTATAGTTAGTTTCCAAACTTGTTGTTTTGAGATAAGATCTATGTTTCCTATTTATTATGCTTCTTAAACTTGGTCTAATGCTTATGTATCATGTATTGATTCATGTTTATCATATTTACATTTATATAATGCCCTATTCTCATGCTTGGTGACGGTTTTTGATATGTCCCACCTTGAGTCGGTTTTTACAAATGTTACGGTTTGAGCACTATTTTGTTATGTGCTTTGTACTCTCATTCCCTTTGCTACCTCCACGTTCTTAAGGCTGGAATGTCGGAACGGGGATGTATCCTACTGCTTAATTGCATGTGATAGTGGGCATACGACGACGTTGTTGGGAGGTGAACGCTTTGCGTTGATCGACCCGGCCGTCAAATGTTGTGTACTTGCGAGGTGGTGTTATTTGCATATAGCGTACCGCTTGTTATCAGGCTTGTGCTCTTTTCCGCCTCTTTCGTGAATTATCGACCGAATTTAGGGTACTCGGCTTCTATGATTGACCGACTCTTGGATGCAAAACGTTTATCGCATGTCGAATCGGAACACGTTTATTCCGAGAGTCTGGCCAGGTTTGGACTAGGAACCGTATTATTATCGTCGTCCTACTAGGAGGAAATTAGTCTACATATACGAAATGTAGCATCGTGTATGCGTTCAGGGAAATGATGTATCCCGTGGATGCCTTTTAATCATACTTGCCATGTACACGGTGCTAGTGCGTTTCATTTACCGTGAGAGATGTCGTCATTGTGTTGTTATGTCTGGATGAATGATTATATGATTGATCATTGGATGACTTGGCATGGTGTGTTTGTCGAGTCTCAATCTTATCAAACTTATACCGCTAACGGTGAGATGCAAGCCCTAATGAGCGTATTTGGTTGCCTAAGAGTGTCTTTCCCGAGTCTTTGTATAACTTGATGGATTCGGATTTGTATTCCATATGCTCTTATCATTATATATTGAATTGCCTATCTATCCTTATCGTATTTCACATGTATATCTATATATGCATGCTTCTACTTTTGTATTTTCTTTTATGTACGTTTAATGTGATATGGCTGGGAGAACCCGGAGTTACTCTCCACTGATTGTGGCGTTCATGTTTTTCATGGATGAACAGGTTGCTTGCTTGGATGGCTTTTTGCTTGTGGTATTTTGGGTTCGGGTGTGAGCTAGCGGGCGTTGTCCCTGGATGAAACACCTTTAGACGTTCTTAGCTAGTTGCTAAATAACTTGTCTTTTGTTAACATTTTGAGAGACTACGTCTCTTATAGTATTTTGTATTTGGTTTGTAATATTTGACACTCCTCGTATTTTCTATCTTGCATGTATAAAGGTTTTTAAAATACCGTATTTCCGCTAATTAATTCACATGCTTGTATGTTTTATTTCCGCATTCGCAAGGGCTGTCACATTTAATCTCTATAACAAGAATACAAAGGGATGATAACTATTACAGTCAACTAGTTAACATTAATCAATAATGATTGGCTTACTAGAGTTTGACGTTACTGTCGTATGACGGTGGTGATCATTTGATCCCTTGATGTCACACCGATAGGACGGTTCCCTAATCAAGAAAGTTAATTAATTATATTGCGATAAAGATTAATTAATCCCTTAAATTTGAACATGTTTATGTTTTAAGTGAGAATTATAGCTTATTTTAATATGATTAAATAAGATTCAATATAATTTAGTAATTTAATTGTTATATTACTAATAATGCTTAATAGTTTTGAAATATTTAAGATAAGCATAACTGGTTGATCATGATTACAATTAGTTGTAGATTATATAAACCAAATATGAGATGACCCATTTTAGATATATGTAATTATAAAGTACTCCCTCCGATCCAGACCAATGGTAACACTTACCATAAACGGACGATCCACACCAATGGTAACATACCTTATTTGGCCCACAACATTACTAAATTTTCCTTATTCTCATTTGATATTTACACAAAATGCCATTATATGACCCACCTATCAACCCCACAATTATATGGCCCACCTACTTTTTTCCTTTTTACCCCTCCTTTTTCCACCTTTTCTTAAATACTCCATTTTCCACCATGTTACCATTGGTTTGGATCGGAGGGAGTATTACTTAAAATGTTAAGTATAAATTATTTGTTATAAGATTGTATTTAATTAAGTTAAATATGCATTTATAAGCAAGATTACATATACCATGTCACATGTCACATGTATGACAAATGACAAATTACAAAGATAAAATGGATGCCCACATTAGTATGATAAAACTGGTTTTATGGGGTGGTAGGGTAGAGTTTTAGGCTTTAATTGGTGATCTAATTAAGAATTAGACCATATGATTACTAGCTAAACCTAAAGCCTAGTCTACTGCATTGTTTAAAAAAAGGCAAAAGGTACCACCCTTCCCCATGTGTGGCCGGTTGTGGTGAGTAATAAGAGGAGATATTTTCCTCTTATTTTACTACTTGATCTCATACTTTGAAATTACTACTTCTCACTAGAATTATTACTCTAAGAAAAGCTTAAAGAAGCTTCCTACAACTTGTGTTCATAGTTTACTAATATTATTACTATGAGTAGTAATAGAACTATTAGTTTCATATCAAGGGCTACTACTTTACTACACAAGTATTGTAATATTGTAGAGATTAAGAGATTGTCTTGGTGCAACTTATAGGAGTGTTTCTACATTAGAAACTTGGAGTTCATTCCTCATATTTAAGCTCGAGAACAAGATTAATCAGGTTTCCTAATCTTGTGCCCATCTCGCCTAAATATCAATGTGAGGAAACAAATTTTCTTCTTCCTTGTTTTTTTGTTATGGATGCATAAGATCTAATTAGTTTCATGAGTAAACTAGTTTTATTATGTTATTAGAAATGTCTAATAATGGGTTTATGAAACCTACAATTGCATAATTTCCATCATTCCCACATCGCTCATAAATAACCGCTTGTTGTGTCATCGCATGAACCATTTGCTGACTACCCGAAGCTTGGGACAACTCAAATTTATCGAACCTGGCATTTAATGCTTCCAACTGAGCGACAACAACACTATAATAGTCACCACTCCTCCTCACATTACCTCTTGGATTTCCATTTTCGACTGTGTGTGTGGCCATCTCTTCTATGATATTCCAAGCTTTATCGTCATCAATATTTTTATGGAATCCCTCGTTTGCAGCAGCATCGATGATAGCTCTATGGTCATCATACAACTCATTATAAAATTGATTGCAAAGAAACCACGGTTCAAAACCATGGTGAGGAACTGAACGGACCATTTTCTTAAAACGAACCCATGCTTCATTGAATTCCTCAGTAGGTAGTTGTTTAAAACTTGTAATTTGGCTTCGCAAGGCATTAGTTCGTTGTGGAGGATAGTACATTTTTTAAAATACGAGAGTAAGAGAGTTCCAATCTATCAGCTCTGCAACTTCTTTATCAAGATCACGATACTAATCTCTAGCACTGTCTCTTAAAGAGAAAGGGAACACTACTTCCTTTATTTTCTCTTGTGTTAATTCAGCTGTGAGTGGGATAGAGCAGCAATAATCGGTTAAAGTTGTCATATGCTCAACGGGGCCTCAGAAGCGCCATTCCCAAATGTATTCTGCTCTACTAAGTAAATGTAGGATGGGCGGATCTCGAAAGTACTGTTAGTAGAAGTAGGGACCTAGAATCCCTTAGGAATGGACTAAAGAGTCAGCTCAGATTGACATGATATTTTAGGCATGGTGAATGGTGTAATAATATCAATGGCAGAAAGTGAGGTACCCTCTTCAACGGACTGTGTTTCTGCAATAAATTCCTCCCAAACTCAATCAAGTGTACTCAAGTCGCTGCTTGATGTAATTCCTTCCAAATATGTTGCCTAATACGCAGTGTCCTTTCTAGCTCGGGATCAAATGGTAATATCTCAAATCTGCAAGGGCATAAACAAACCCTAGAGGAAATTGTAAGTCCCAAGGAACAGAAGTTCCCTAAGACAAAAGACAAACTAAAGATAAAAAACAGAAAATAACCATCTCCCCGACAACGGCGCCAAAGTTTGACAGGCTAAATCGCACACCTATCAAAGATAACCAACTGGTCTCTATCTAATATAGCTAGGGAAGACGGGATCTATCCACAGGGAGACTATTGTATTATATTTGCTAATTCAAGTTTGTCTATGTAACAAATGAGGGGTTCTATAATTGGGTCACTAAACTAATGACAATAAAAATAAAAGAATAAGTAAGTAGGAATGAGTTTAAATATAAGGAGAAGAGACTAGGATTGTTGGTTGACCATGGATTATTATGGGCCAAATACATATTCAATGGATCGGTCTCAACTATCGGTCTAAAGGGTAATGATAATGTCCTCTCGGATCGCTAATCATCGTATAATGCTTCTAACGGGCTCTCACAACTTATTAGGGCACTCTAATGTTTGTGACATGTTTAAACCTCACCAGGCTTTCGATCTTAGGTTGGAGTTTACCAATTCAATTAATCAATTGTGGCCTTTAATCAATCTATCGCTATTGTATGTCACAATTAAGAACAAAAACGCAATAGAAAAAACCAATCTAATAATCTAGTTAATAACTCGAACTCCCCATGGCTTCCCTAAATCCTAGCGCATAAATTTAGTTACTCATATCTAAATTAACAATAACAATAATGATTATAATGATAGCAATTGAATTCATAGTTGAAAGATAATGATAATAATTAAACGTAAAATAAGTAGTATAAAGAAGAGATGATGCAATATAAACTAAAGGAATTAAAGGAAAAGAAAAGGAGATTCAATTACTAAATGATTAAGAGAAATAAAGAGAAGAGATTACAAGTTTTCAAGATCCAAAAGCTAAAGAGGAAGTAACGTAATAGAGAGTTTTCGATTATAAAGTGGCCTAAACATAATTAAAACAGTAAAATATCCTTTTATACTAAGTCTAAAACTAGAGTAAAATAAATGACTAATGCGCTAATATTATAAAGTAAATTCGGCTAAAACGAACGACAGGTCGATCGACCAAAAGACAAGTCGATCGACATATAGCATCAGGTTGATCGACCAAAAGACAAGTCGATCCTCATATATCATCATGTCGATCGACATGCTCCTGTCGTGCATTTCTGCAACGCGCACTGAATTTCAAGCGACCGCCATTTCTTTTTTACATGGGCAAATCAAGCGTTTTAGGTGTGGGAAATCCGTATTACCACAAAACAATTATTATAGGATTATAACGAAAAGTAATAATTTGATATTACTAGTCATAAACGAAAACAATAAAAATAGTAGAGATTTAGAAATCAACCTCCGGTCCTAGCAATTGGCGTAAAGAACAGAGATATCAAAGTAGATATCCTCCTAATCGTTGCACCCAAGATGCTCCGAGAAATACCCTTTTCTTTTGCTAGAAAGTAAACCTCTTACACGATCTCACTGTTGAGAAGAAGGTTTTTGTGTTTTGTCAAAAGTTACAGTTAAGTTTTGTCTGTTGTGTTGTGTAGAAGAGATGGAGGCAGTAGAGTATCAATTAGGTTAGAAAAGCCAAAAACTCAATTTACACTTTTCTGCACTATCCCAAACTCACGTCCCTTTTTGGTTTTTATATGAGGAGATTTAGTCTCCTCAAATAACTACCCATTGACCCGAAAACCCGAGTGTATCTTGATACCGTGTTTCGGTCATTTTAGCTTCCAATATAATGTAATATCTTATAATCGTCGTTTTACATGGACCGACATTATAATCCGTCATTAATTATAAATATCCGTATATTTATAATTTGCCAATTAATTATAACGTTTTATGTTTAATTAGCTTACATTATATACTATAATTAAATATAACTTTTTATATTCAATATTACGAATTACAGTTAATTCGTCTCAGCTAACTTTCGTCTCATCATCACATTGACTAACCTTTTAGTCAATTACACTGACTAACCTTTTAGTCATATAATAGGGTATCAATATGATTCTTTTCTCAAATAATCACATCTCTCAAACACATCCTATAGGTGTGACTTTTAGGGACCAGTTGATCACCGCCATCTGTATGACAATAACGTCAAACTTATCTAGCAAGCCAACCTTATTGATACACGTTATCAACTGATTATATCAAAGTTATACCCTGTGAACCTACAAGATTTATTTATGTTATTGCACTAACTGGAGGACACTAGCTCCAACAATCTCCCACTTGTCCGTACAAGTGTATGTGCGATAACCGATTCTCATATCCATAATAAATTTTTCCCACTCAATGTAAACCAATTTGCAAAGCCCGTATTCACAAAGGTCGTAGTTTACAAGTGATCAGTATCAAGAGTGGTTTCCCCGACTAGAGAGTAACTTAACTGATAAACGAATCTATATTCGAGCATGGCCATGCAATTCAGTTACAGGTCCTCGAGTGGCCCTGTGAAATATCATATCCTGATAAAGGTTGGATATTTTCTTCAACTCGAATCTTGCAGACACAAGCCCAGTATGAAATGACCCTGTGAAAATCTACTTAGCCTCCTGTTACGGTCGACCATGAGAAAGAAACCAAAGTCACCCAAAATCTGCCTTTACCTCAAGAGACAGTCGATAGTCAAAAGAATCGACTCTAGGAACACTATGGATGTCCTATCCACGACCTGGCACCTAATGTTCCGAAACATTTAGGACTCCATAACGTCGTCACAAAATTGTCCTGCGAGGTATCATTATAACTCGCATATGTGATCGATCAGTCAACTGTTTGACTTATGGCTCGTTGAACCCACCATCAATCGACTACACAGAATAATTGCCAGAGTTATCAGCTCATGTAGGCGATTACGGACCAAAACAAATATATGTAATTCAGTTCACTTTGTGGTGTTCAATGTTGTCAGTACAACCCACATGAAATGCAAAATATAAACAAAACGATGATTTTATAGATAGTTTTTATGAAAAGATACAGGTGTCTAATCCATAAAAAACAACTAATACAACTCAGGAACACGTTTGATTCCCATGGAAATAACGTGCCCTTCATGTTTATCATATCTCAATGGTTTAGTGAGAGGATCTGCTACGTTATCATCCGTAGCAATCTTGTCTATCACTATCTCCCTTTGCTCCACGAAATCTCGGATCATGTGAGCCTTCCGTTGTACATGCCTAAACTTGTTGCTGGACTTAGGCTCCTTAGCCTGGAAGATGGCACCACTATTATCACAATAGATGGTGATCAGGTCATCCGAACTAGGAACTACAGTTAGTCCTTGTAAGAATTGACGCATCCAGATAGCTTCCTTCGCAGCCTCTGAAGCAGCATAGTACTCGGACTCAGTCGTAGAATCTGCTATAACAGTTTGTTTGGAGCTTTTCCAGCTGACCGTAGCGCCATTAAGAGTAAAAACGAATCCAGACTGAGATTTCGAGTCATCTCGATCCGTTTGGAAGCTAGCGTCTGCGTAACCGGTTGCGCATACCTCAGTGTCACCTCCATAAGTCAATACCCAATCCTTAGTCCTCCATAGGTACTTAAGGATATTCTTAACAGCCATCCAGTGTGTTTCACCTGGATTGCCTTGGTATCGACTTGTCATACTCAATGCATATTCCATGTCTGGACGTGTGCATATCATGGCATACATGATCGATCCTATAGCTGATGCATAAGGAATCCGACTCATGCGCTCGACCTCTTCCGATGTCTTTGGTGCCTGAGCTTTACTCAACTGCATACCAGAGACCATTGGAAGGTTCCCCTTCTTGGAGTTGGTCATGCTGAACCTCTCAAGAATCTTATCTATATAAGACTCCTGACTGAGGGATAACATCCGTCGTGATCTATCTCTGTAGATACGGATCCCCAAAATTCTTTGTGCCTGGCCCAGATCTTTCATCTGAAAATGGTTCTTTAACCAAACTTTTACCGAAGTTAAGAGAGGTATGTCATTCCCAATCAAGAGTATTTCATCGACATACAATATTAGGAAGACAATCTTGCTCCCACTCGACTTGATATATAAGCATGGTTCCTCGACCGATCGAGTAAATCCATTCTCTTTTATCACCTGGTCGAAACGATGATTCCAACTCCGTGAAGCCTGCTTAAGTCCATAGATGGAACGCTTAAGCTTGCATACCTTCTTAGGATTCTTAGGATCAATGAAACCTTCGGGTTGTACCATGTACAACTCCTCCTCCAAATAACCGTTTAAGAAGGCGAATTTCACATCCATCTGCCAAATTTCATAGTCATGAAAAGTGGCAATCGCTAAGATTATCCGAATGGAACGCAGCATGACTACGGGTGCAAAGATTTCATCATAATGCAATCCGTGCACTTGATTGAAACCCTTTGCCACTAGTCGTGCCTTGT
>JAIUZE010019891.1:0-46695 GCA_022085475.1 Heliosperma pusillum
CCAAAACAGGCCGTGGGGCCCAGTCCAGGCCCGTGTCATGTTGGCCCAAAAATCAGCCCGTGGGTCCCACTTTGGGATTTGTGACGGTTTTTGAGTTATCGTCATTTTATGGTGTTTTGTAATAATTAGCAAGCGAGAAATATTAATAAGTAAAATATTTAATTAAAAAGGTTTTTCATAAAATTATTATTTCTCACATGTTAGAAATTATAAGACGAGATCGTAGTTTATTTTGATATCCTTTAAGTCAAGCGGGGTTGTACGTAAGATTTAATAATTCACATGTTAGAAGTTTTATTACAATAACATGTAATGAATATGTTGATTTTATGTCTAGTGATAAAGACTCTCGTTTCTAGGCGGTTTGATTCAAGGGTGTGTCAACTAAAAGATCTAGTAGCCCCGTTTGACGGAGGACCCGTGAGGGACTCGGGTCGGGGATTTGTCTTCAGGTAAGGTTTTATTTAATGAATGAATGAATGAGCCTTAGTAGATATGAGGCGATATGATATTTGAATATGATTTATATGCAATTAGTCACATGATAGGAAATTGTTCCCGTGACTATTTGATTATATGGTTGGTGTCGTGTTGACTAAGTACCCATAGAGAATTATGAGTATATGGCGTCTTGACCATTCTAATTCTAAATGAGTAGCTTGGACCATGACATTGATAGGCCGTACTATCTTTAACGAGCATATGGAGTTCACTGCTTGATAGCTTTTGTGTCTCGGCTTGGTGGGTTTATATCCAAGTCGGGGCATGGCTGCCTGATCCGTTTTGGGACTGGAGCCAGCTTAAGTACTAGCCATCTATGCTTAGGGGGTCGCCTAGTAGAGTTTCTCATAGACGGTTATGTCATGGGACGGGGAATGGAATAGCTGTTGTCGCTAGGTCTGATCAGTCTAGGACTAGGATGTTTTCCTACCTTGTGGTATAGCCTCGAGTTACAGAAGTCGACTATTGACTGCACTAAGAACTTATGCCTGTTTGTAGAAGTATTGGTCTTTCATGTTTGTATGATTCTATGAGTTCTAGAAGGTGAGATGCAAGCCGGCTAGGATTGATAGAGTTTGGATTACCGATTGTTAACTGATTCACATGATTACGTGTTGATTAGGGTTTGAGTGTATCAGGGCCATGTTACATGGTAACCGCTGAGCCAGCATACCAGCTTCCCTACCTCGAGTTATATTTTATTATCGGATTCACATGATAGCTTTCATATGATAGGTTATATGTTAGTTAATTGTTTCATAACATGAAAAGCATATCATATATGTTAAGGTTTTGTATTTTCATATACATTGCTTTTATGTTATTCATGTTTAATTAAACTCGACATTTCGTGGCTGGGAGAACTCGGAGTTACTCCCCACTGACTGTGGCTTCCGTGTTTATATTTAATGCGGTCGAACAGGTGGTGATGCATATTTTGGGGTACATGGACGAGCTAGCGAGCGAAGTATTTACCTTGGACCTATATTCGGTTCATAGTTTGTATATTATTAGACACTCTTTTATTTCCGTATTTATACGGGAGATATGTCTCCCGTCTTGTATATTTCTTTTGTAGAATTTTATTTCCGTTTTGTAATGAACCTTGTTATTTATGACACCCTTGTTATATATTATCATCTTTTATGTATTTAAATTATTTTTTTTTCTTTCCGCAAATTTGAGGGTGTCACAACTCAGCCTTCACATAAAAAATTTTACTCATGATAATTCACGTACTAAAGTCTCGGGCTTTGTTAATTATTCGAATGTTTTATCATTATATTTTGCTTTGAGAGAAAAAGTTTAAGCTGAAAACTGATCAATAAGATCGTGTATTGCACTAATATGTATTTTAATAAAAATATTTTTTGCACAACAAAGCCAGTGATTTAACATTATTTTTTGCACAATAAAAATATGTTTGGTTGGAGGTTTTGGAATGGATTGGAATGGATTCAATCCATTCTAGTGTTTGGTTGGAGGATTTTGGAATGGAGTTAGATACCTAATGGATTCTAACTCCATTCCAACCCCTTGAATCTCATACCCACATATACACCAAAGATTCTAACTCCATTCCAACTTATTCCTATATTATATCCATTCCATGACTCAACCAAACACTTATGAACAAGTATGGGGTTCTAACTCCATACCTCTATGATATTAGAATCCATTCCAATCCATTCCAATACGTTGAACCAAACGCCCCCTTAGTATGGGTCAAATCACTTTAATAACATTTTTAATATTTTGTTTCCTATTTATAGTTTATCTATTTTATTAGTATCTTGCAAACTAACTTACAGTACGAACCGTACGCACTTCTCAGATACATATATTAGTACCCCCACATACACCTCTTACTACTCTTAGATACACAAATTGAGTGTGTATCTGGAGTGATATATATGCAGCCAAATACGGAATAGTAGTTACACTTTTTTTGGTTCATAAATTTTATGTATCTAAATTTTAATCTATTGTATCGATTAATTCAGTTAAATTAAAAATAAACGTTTAATCACGATTCATAACCAACTATCCACCATGACCACGACATCCACATTCGACGATTTCACTGACCAACTATCTCAACGTTTTCTTTCTTCCCTTCTAGTACTAGCATACAAGGCGTGGTATAGTATCAGTGAGGATACCAGTAGAGCCATCACAATTGGGGTGCAAATTACTCAGCTGGGTTATTAGATTTCTACATCAAATATACTTCTTTTTATCGTTATTATTCCGCTGCGCTATGAGGTATGTGATTCAACTTATTTACATTGTTAATTTGCTTAATACTTACAATTGATCCGGGCTCAAAATGGTATTCAAAATCCGCCAGTGGTATCAGAGCGGTATTGCGGAGTATAATTCAAATCGATCAGAATCTTGCCTCATAATTGGTTATGAGAGATTTAATTGATATTTTGACTATGATTGTTTGTAGATCCATTAGAAACATGTTTAGGGTAGTTCAATTTGCGATATTAGTGTTGTAAATTATAAAATTGACTTTTTATAAAAACCCTAATTTTGAATTGATGTATAATTTGCTTTAAATCGTTTTCTAAAACCCTAAGATGTTATTTCATTGTTAACAATGAGCCCTAATATGATTAATGTAAGATTCTTACGATGTAAGATGGAGGGAGCCAAATTGCCTTTACAAAGTTTCTAAAACATGGCTTAGTTGATTTGTTTCAAGGGTTGAACAAATTTATTAACGTGTTTTAAGACTTTTCGAAATATGGTCAATTTTGTTGGACTGGTTTTGGTGTTAAACTAACCGTGTTCGTGTAAACTGAACATTTTTATGCAGGGTACTAGTTTAAACTTTACAGAGACTGGTTTAAGTATAGCGGAACCGGTCTATTTAATAATACAACACAGTTTAGCATGTTTTAGCTCGGTTTTCGATTGTTTTGGGCTGGTTTTAATATGTTGATTCCGGTTTCGAACTGGTCAGGCCAAGATCGGTTAAGAACCAGTCATATCATGGTCGTGTCTACTTGTTTTCTATCAAAACCTATTGATTATGTTTGAAATTTGCTTGGTTTGGCTTTGGTTTTGTATATTTCGTATAGAAAAGTGAACTGATTATGATTATCAATTGTTTTACAATTACGAATAATTTTGGGCACTTATTTTATATCTCGGGTAAAGAAAATTGTTTCTTAGGTTGAGATATCAAAGCAATTAAATGTCGATTCTTGTTTGTTTTGATAAATCGTTCATCTAATTACGATTATGATTTGTTTATAATTATGAACCATTTTGGCACTTTGTTTTTATATCCCGAATTAAGAAAATATTTTCTTTGGTCGGGATAATGTTGTCATGTCTTTATAATGTCAAGTTTTTGTGTATTTAGATGAATCGTTCATCTAAATTATAATTATGAATTGGTTAATAATAATGAATCGGATTGAGAAATGGTTTTTCTACGTTTTCTGGGTTAGGAAATGTTCTTATGGGTCGGGAAAATGAGGTATTTTCTCAATCAAATAGTTATTTCGAATTATATCTTGATTATAAATCAAATTATTGGTCTTTTAAACCTTTTAAGACAAAATTTTTATTGTGACATGATATTCATGAATTATCATTGTTTGACTTGTGTGGCTAGAACGGATATGTCCCCTTGTAAGTTGATCTATTGTCATGGTTAGGACCTATATTGCCTTTTTTCCCTTATAAATATTTAGCATTGCCTTTCCATTATCGACCATTGCAATAAGTTTGCATCGTTAGTTAAAGAGACTGCCAAAGTAATGACTTGCTGATTATGTGAATTGAGTAGATGGGTACTAATTATCCATACAGTGCCATTTGGTTCTCTTAACATAGCTATTAAGTCGGAGTTGGGCTTTAAGGCAAGGCGTTGGTGTCATATGATGACTAACGACAAGAGTTACATGAAGATGTGATTGACATTGTGATGTCTAGCTTTGCATTTGTGGATTGAGCGATGAGCCAAAGCTCACTTAAACCACAAAGTTTTTGCGGTCTTGGAATATTGTTCATGTATGAGAGTTACATGTTCAGTCATTCATCTTAAATTATTTAAGATTAGTTATTAATTATTGTTTCTTTATGCATATACATTTAGTTATACATTGTCACTAATCTCACATTCTGGTAATATGAGTTTGAAATGTTCAAATTCCTTTATTCATTGATTGGTAACTTGAGATTATTCTCAGTACAAGGAAAAGACTTTTCCTTTTGAAGGTAATCTCATACAAATTAAAACCAATGTTAACATATAGTTTGAACTGTATGGCTAGAATCATGAAAATGACTACATTTACCAAGTATTTGAATTGTCTAAATTAAGTAAAATGTTCCTCTTAAGTGACCGACAAAATTAAGCTAAGATTTTATAATAAGTCCATATGTCATATGATAACATTATTATATTAATAATCTGACATTATTGGATACTTCTTTTGGTCTAAATAAATTAGCAACTGAAATAGTTTCAATTATGATATATCTCAAGTTAAAGTGAGTCATTATGAATGAAACATGTAACTTAACTAATTTACTCGCTTAATAACATAAGATTTTGAAGACAATTGAATGTCCTGTCACGAAAGTCTCAAATAATGATACTTGGATTTATTAAAATGATGACATGAGATATCGAGTAGACATGGTAAAGGTAAGGGAAATGACAATCGTTATTAACCCTAAACCCAACACCAAGTCTGAAATAGGTGTAGAAATAATTATAGTCACTAATGTAATGTCGTAGTCGTTAACGTAATGATACCATTGGAAGTGTAGCTCCTAGATGTGTCTAGTAAATCTTCAAATGAAATTAAAGTATGACATCAGGTGTGTATGTTATAGAGGTAAGAGCTACAATTATTCTACTATTTTGGTACGGGATACCAAATGAAACTGTTATGAGTTAAAAGAGAGTATAGCAATAGCTAAGGTGAAATTAACAAATGTTGTTATCGCATATGTAGATATGGTTCACCTAACCTTGCCTTATGCTTCAAACTATAACTGAATAAAGTTTATTCATGAACATGTGAGCATCAAGGTTGATAATTGTATTTTATGATTAAACGTGAAAATATTTTACTAGAGAACAATTGTTGTTCTTACACCTTGTAGGGAGATCGGGTATAGTAAGACTAACCAAGTTGTTGGGCATGACATTCTTAGTAATAAGCGACGTTATCCGTAACATAATGACTAATGGAGTTCAAGTTTTATGACTCAGGTCTCACCCATTTGTGGCATTATCCTTGAATCATTATACATGCGACACATATTGATTTTCCATACTAATTGATCTATAGACCTATTGACATGGATCAATAGAATTTTGTGAATCTTGTTTAGAAGATTAAAGGACTTAAAATGACTCATACTGGTTTATGTGGGAGTGTACCATACTTGTTTGATCACACATATTCTGATATGTATGGGTTCAATAAGACATTTTTCTATGGGATAAAGTCAGATGAAAGTATAGGATCAACTTGAGAAGTTGATTTAGCACTGTTCGATCTGATTAAGACTAATAGAATTTAAGCTTAATGCATGTGATCATGTTAGAGATAATGAGTTTGTTTCAAATTATCTTAAATCATTTGTGATATGGTTTGGTCTATGATGAGTCATGCATATCCTATTGATTCTTTTAGAGGTTATTGTTGCACTATAATGTCTACATAGATGATAAATGAAAGTGTCCATCTAAAGTCATCAGAAAAGATAATATATTTAATATAAATTGGAAGTGTTCCTAAGCTGTCTTTTCTTATGATTTGAGACTTTAAAATTTTTAAGAGAATCTTTCTTATAAGTTAGTATCGACTCTGACATACTCTTATGTGAGGTGTCCTTAAGAAGGATATTAATTCTTCAACCCATCTCAAAACAAAAGAAGTTGTGTTATGTGAAATGTTGTTTCTGTTAAAGAGGTGTGATCTCTAAAAGAAAAAGTGGAAGTAGATTAAATTATGAAATGTTCAAGATAAGATGAATCTTCTACAAATGTTGAAGAAGATTTAAATTTCATCCATGAAGAGACTTAGGTGTTACACCTGATTACCCTACAGATGTTTCAGTGATGGGCTGCAATTCAAATGAATGATATAAAACCACATGAATCCTAAAGAAACTTTATGTATCATATCAAAGTAAAGCCATTGTTAAAATGGATCTTCAATGCGAAGATGACATGAAAAGATATATAGATATCGATAAAGTATGACTGGTAACTGATGATTTATGTCATAGTAATGACTATGATGAATTCTAACTACAACACTATGCTTATATTACTAGAACTCACCTAGATAATTACTACTACTCATGTGATGATATTCAGTAGAATGTTGTGAAACCACCTTTATTTAATGGAACTGTGTAAGATGAAGTTTTTGACAGATCATGTGAGTTTTACGTCATCAGAGTGCGCTAGGAAGATATGGAAGTTTCAATATTGGTTGAAACAAGTGTCTCGGGGTTGGAAAAATTGTTCTCAACAAGAAAACTCAAACGCTTTGATATCCTTTGAGAAAGAGAGAGGAAGTTGTGGAACAAGCCTTATGGAAGTGCATACTCTTTTTAGTTTGGTATGTAGATGACATACTTCTCTGATTTAACTATAATTTTTGTTTTAGTATGTGAAACTAGCAAGAAACATTATATATTATGTGCTCGCATGATGAGCAAATACCAATCTAGTTCTAGTTATTTATTTAACTATAAACATTATTTGATTTAACTATAAACATTATTTATTACGACGCAGGCTGCGTCGAGCACTGCCCAACTTTTGCCTTGTTTTCCTTCTTGACTTTCGTTGACCCCATGGATATTGACCCCGCCTTGACTTCCATTGACCCATTGGGCTTTGTCTTCAAACCTTGGTGATTCATTGCTAGCCCACTTCAAGTTCCGTGTTTCGGGTTTTCGGGTTTGACTTTCATTGACTTTCGGGATTTGACTCTCCAAATTGACTTAAAATACTAAATACTAACATTATTACAAAAACTAAAATTAACATAAAACATAGCTAATGACCCGTAAAAAGTAGAACGAACGACTCTAAAAATTACTACTAGACACGACAATATTTGACGTTGTCACCTATGTTGGTGATGGTTTGTAGGAGGAAAATGGTGGGATCAATTTTTCATTCCCTCCAAGTACCCACCCTTATTTTACTAACCTAACAAAAAATTTCTTATTCTCACACTTAACTCCACTCCTTTTCCCTTTAATTCCCTCAATCCAAACACACATTAGTATTAAGGGTATGATATTCAGTACTTCTTTCATTCCAAACTAAAGGTAACATTGGCTTTTTGGTGCTCAAAGTACAAAAACTTTGACCACGTTTATTGTTAAAAGTATGAAATTTTCGAAGACAAAACTTATAAATATAGATTTGATATGAAAAAATCTTTCATAAATATTTTTTGTACGAAAAGTCACATAAAAAAATATGGTCAAAGTACTGCCTCGAAAACCACACAAAAGCAAGTGTTACCTTTTCTTTGTATGGGAAGCAGCATTAGAGGGTATTACAAAATATTATTATAGAATTTATTACCGGGTATTACAAAATATTATTATAGAATTTATTACCGTTTGATACCATGTAAGATAGTATAATGGTATGATTATTATTGAATGAAACGGTTACAATTTATAGGAAACTATCCCGGAGACCAATCCAACAATATTCCTAAGTATAATATCTCCTAACTAATTTAAATAATATCTCCTAATTATAACATATCATCTAACAGTAATAAATTCTCTAATAATATTTCCTAATATCCTCTATTACTAAGTTCAAGAGTATGACCTACCACTTTCACCCTTTCTTAAGAACATAGGAAGTATAGATTATTTTTAATAAGTTTCATCTTTGGATTTGGCAGTTGTTTGTTCCTGAAGTAGGACTTTGGGCTAAATGGCAACATGCATATCCTATCAGAAATTAGGATATCTGGAATCTCTCAGTTAAGGATAATTTTCCTTCACGATTGAAGTACATTTCAAATTTAGAAATAACATATGAAAGTTGCAGGCTCAATTGAGTATACAAAAATGTTGTTCCAAAGCTGGGTTCTAGGTTTCAAAACTCAGGTAGATATGGTCTACGCTTTGATCATAAATGCTCCTGATGTTGGTGCATGGGCTAAAGGATTATCATTCTCCGGCCTTACCCCTAGTAAACAAATTAATTGTTAAATGACACTCCAACAAAAATTAGCCACACTGGATAATATTTAGAAGAGGGGATTCCAGTTAGCTAATAGATGCTTCCTCTGTGAGGTCCACGAGTTAAGTCATCATCTATTCTTCTGTTGTTCGATAACTCCTCTCATTTGGCATTCAATTTTAGACTGGATGAAGGTTACCAGGAATCTTCTCAATTTGGATTAGATGTTATCCTATAATCCAATATTACTAAGAGAAATCATTGGAGGAAAATCTTTATTTTTTTTGGGTCCGTTGCTGCAGTGGATAATCAACTTTGGTGGGAGAAAAAACAATGGAATCTTCAACCATTAGACGTCTGATGCTCAGACTATTATACATTTATACTAATGATCAAATTTATTGTTTCAGTTAGGCATTTGATGCGGGCTCATGAGCCGATCTATAGCCTTACTGTGGATAATCTTAGCTTCTAATTAGTTTTCTTATTGCTTTTTGTTTATTTTTGTCTATTAGAAGTATTTTCTTAGTGGCTATTTCTTTACAATTGTAATTTCCTTTCTTTATTGTATGGAAAAATGCACATGATTGAATAAAACACATATAATAAAGAGCAATTACGAAAACATAATGGGAGTAGTTATTTCATATGCGTTTTTTACTATTTCATATGTGTCATTTTAAAAGTTGGGCAAATCATTTTTCTAAATACAAACCTAAATAACAAAAAAAGAAATACGAGAACCACCCTAGTCGCTTACTAGGTCGTCCACCACAACGGCCCTGCCCACTAGGCCATAACCACGCCACAGTTACGCCCAATCAAGGCCACGTAGCTACCTTCGACCACAATGACCCTGTTTCGACGACCATCCAAACACCCTCTCCCATCCTCACCCCACCATCTGACAAAACCCCGCCCCTATGTTCCTTAAATCACCCTAAGTCCTAACTGTAAAATGGTAAATACAAATTAGAAAAATTATTAGTCATCTAATCAACCACGTAAACTATTGAATTTGTTATTGAAACATTAAATTTAACAGTGTTATAGATGTATTAAGATCCATTATTGTCAAAAATATAATAGAAATTTGTTGTGTTTAAAAAGGGTAACTTTGGGATAAATACCGATGGACAACACTTATCGTTCTTTCCATTTTATTTACAATAGATATAAAAACTAACCTGCTCGTTTTCCTTGCGGATTAATGTAATTATCCGGAACTCCATTGCCTTTTATGCGGCTTGTTATTAGAAGATCTGCCATCTCAAGTGAGGTGTGTGTATTTTATGAATGTAAATTAGGATATTGCTTATTGTGAGAACAAGAAACCGGAGTAGGTGAGTAGATTAGTAAATAAGCGATAGAATTATGAAGAATGAAATCATGTTAATTCAATTGTCATGTATGTATACATCTATACACTGGTGCACTTGGAGCATTTGCGGAAGTAAATAATATACGATGATAATGTTCCATAATAACATTTATAATGATATTTACCATATGGAGCAAAGTCGAGCATAACGCCTCTATCATTACGGAGTTATTATTCGTCACATACCGCATTTAATCAATGCCCTATGCTCTTTACAAACGCAAATACTAATTTAAAATGGAAATATCCATCTTAAGCTTTAAACGGGCGAAATGATTAAATACCGTGATAAGAGAAATTAGTGGACAAACACAAATAGTTAATTTCATCTAAATGTAGTATGTTTTGTAAGACTAGAATGTCGTATCATGTATTACATGTTGGTTACAGCGTATGCAACTATCATATCGTGATCAATTCATATTGCGGACTCGCGATTGATGAACTAATTTTCAACCAACAAGCCACATAATCATACTGCGGACTCGTGATTGATGTTCCCGTTTTACAGTTTAGATAAATTGCAAAAAAAGAAAATATATATATATATATATATATATATATATATATATATATATATATATATATATATATATATATATATATACCTCTGGAATTTATATGTATACGAGCAATTTACAACCATGTTAATTATATTTGAGTTTATGTGTAATTTTTTAATCTTTTTAAAGTTTGAGTTAAATAAAAACATTTCATGTTAAACTTCAAATACCGCTAAATTTTTATGTATTGTTTATTAGTTACATCGTAATTATTGGAGCAATTATTTAAAAAAACTCAAAAGATTATTTCACAAGAATAATTCATCATATTGCTACCCTTCTTAAATTACTCTATCCTATCAACTATTCTAATTAAATCCATTCTATACCCCCCACCTTCCCAGACCAAACTAAGGAGAAGGGCAACCTGAACAACATGTTACCTTTTTATTTTAAGGGTTTAAACACATGTAGTGTGTTGAACGGACCTATGTTTTTCTCTCTCTCTATCTCTCTTCATTCCTCTATTGTTGATAGTCTGTTGATCTTTACGATTCTCGCCAAACATAATCATCATCATCAAACTCATTTCCTAATCTTCATCTTCATCTTCAGCAACAATAGTGAATGTATGTTTTGTTTCTTTAAGTAATGTGTTTATTTTAATTTGTATTATATTGAAATAAAGTTTATTCAATGTTTAATCTTATTAAACTTTGTTAATGTAGTATAATTTTGCTGTTGAATTCTTTTATAATCGGGATTTTATTTCAATTGTGATTGCATTTTGTTGTTGAATTCTTTTATAATCAGAATTTTGTGGCTGATTGCATTTTATTGGACTTGTGATGTTACTGAAATATATATTATCCTATTTGATTTTGCTGTTTATACCGGTTATTTATGCAACTCCTTGGGACGTTGTTACTCTGAAATTGTGGCATGGAGGTACCTTTAAGAGAGGTGATAATGAGTTGGTTTATAGTGGTAGGTGTTTTAGGACTGTGGGTGTGGACCCTGATGAAATATGTTGGTTTACCATACTAGAAGAGGTTGAGAAGTGTTGTAATTGTAGGAGAAACATAGATGCCATTTTCTATATAAAACCCGGTGGTGGATTGCACAAAGATGAAAATGATAAGGATGCATGAGTTATTTGTGAAGTGGCAGTAGAGAAAAGACTGGTTGAGTGCTATGTTGTTGCTGAGCGGGATGTTGCTGGGGTTTTGAACTTTATAAATGATAGTTTTAATGAGGATGAGAGTATTGTCAACATTCCAAAGAAGTTGACCCCAAGGAGGAAAGTTGAAAAAAAGGGTAAAAGCGTAAATGTTGCTGGAAACAAGGGACCACAAAAGCAAATCACTCCTTGTATAGAAAGTGTAAATGCTTCTGAAATCCCATCTCACACTTATACCACTGAATCTCCATTTCAAGCACCCACCATATGTCCTGAATCATTATTTGACTTCAATGACACAAGAGTAGCCATTCTGTTTAATAGATATGAAGAAGAAGCTGATAATGCTAGGGTAAATATCCTTGATGAGGTTGAGTGGGATGATTTGAGTGAGAGTAAGGATCCTGGGTATGAACCTGAAGAGGAGGATGTTAGTGATGATGAGGATGTTAGTGATGATGAGGATAGTTCTAGTGAGGCTAATTTAACTGATGATGAGTTAATTGAAATTGGGGTTTAGAATTAAGAGGTGGAGAATTTTATAGAGAAAGAAATAGAGTCATATGACAACTCTAATGAGGAGTTGCAGCTAGCTAGGGAGAAGGTTAAATGCTGGAATGCTAAGGCTTTGAAATTTGCAAGGCAACTACAGATGGAAGCTGCTTCTATCTTGTTACCTGGACAAGAGAAGAAAGTTGTAGTTGAGAATACAAGTATTGGCAAAGAGAGGACTGGTGATAAAGGTAGACTAAGTGACTATGACAATAGTAAGGATGAAATTCACACTCCTGGGGAAAGTGAAGAAGAATATGTGCCAGGTAAAAGAAAGAAGAAAAGAGTGCCAGTTGTTGATGAAAAATCTGACTTCACTAAGTTAAGATGGGTGTAGGCATTAGGTTCCTAAATAGAGAGTTTTTTAGAGAGTGTGTGACAACGTATGCAATTACTCAAGGAAAAAATCTGACTTTTGATAAGAGTGATAAAGTTAGAGGGCAAAGGCTTTGGGTGAGATGTGTTCCAGGATGTCCATTCAAGATCTATGCTAGTCGAGACAATAAAACAGGTTGTATGTTGGTTAAATCTGTTGAGCTACATCATACTTGCCACAGAGACATGGAAAGCAATAGGCAACTAAAGTCCACAACAGCATAAACGGGAAGGGAGAAAAAAACAACCTAATTCATGTTCCTAATGAATGAAATATATATGAAGAATAGAAAAAACAAAAGGAACAGAAAAACTCACAAGACAAAGCTTCCCCAAACCAGCATTAAACTGAGGGTCGATCGAGTAGAAATTCCGCTCGATCGATCAACTTTTCCAGGCATTACCGCTCGATCGAGTAGAAATTCCACTCGATCGAGAGCTTTTTCAGTCAGGGTTGCTCGATCGAGTAGTTCGCTTTACTCGATCGAGTACTCGCTTGATAGCACAGCCTCGACTTTGGGTAATTGTTCTCCGCTTCTTCTCCTGCAAAACCGATGCCAACCAATGCCCAGAAAATAATACCAACAGAAAGTCTAGCAAGAGAAAAAAAATTGTCGAATGAAAACGCGATAAATTGTTTGTTACAAATTGCACGGGGTTGCAAACCCGGCTAGTAACCAAATAGTTCTGTGACAAGGCCACCGTTAGGCCTTTGACTTACGGAAGTACCCTCAGCTGTGGTAATTTCTGACTTCTTTTTCCACAATCCCTGGGGTATACGTGCAGCGGTAGGCTCAGAGTGATTAGCAATGTTAGGCATCTTCGCTGTCACGGTAGTCTCAACAGTCGAATCTTCCATGAAAATAAAACTGTCGAAGACGGAGTCAGGAGTACTCAAGTCTTCCTCCTGAAGAGTCTTATCTATCCCTCTCTACCTGCGCATACACAACTATAGAGAGAAAGATAAGAACAGTCTTAAGGAATTAGAAATTCCTTAAGACGAGACCGAAATAAATAACAGAAAATTAAATTGCCTCCCCGGCAACGGCGCCAAAATTTGATGTGGTCGTTATATACCAAAAATAAACCTAAGTCTACTAACTAAGAAGATAGCGGAAGTAGGGTCGATCTTCACAGGGAGGAAACTAATTAACTGAAATCTAAATCTGCAAGTAACAATCTATGGGAGTTTGAAAAGGTTTATACTAAACTAAAAAAAGATTAAAGGAAGAGAAATAAAGATAGAGAGAGAATATGCTAGGATTCGGTCTACTGAAGTATCGGCATCTACGGGTCAACTAAGTCAGTCAATCTTTTAATGAGAAGAGCAATGGTTTTCTCCTCTCGGTCTCAAACCGCCCTATGGATTTTCCTAATTAACTCTCGTCCTCTTAGGAGTCACCTATCAATTCTAAGCAAGCCTTCCCGTCCAATCTCTCGATCCAGGTCGGGGTTAACTACCTAGCCTAGTCTCCTGCGTGCACTCATTCGACTAAACCTCAATTAAATTGCATAGACTGATTCTCACGACTAACTAAACTAATCTATCCTAACATGCCTTTACTACAGTTTCCCTCATCCCAACATACAAGAGAATTAGCTACTCATGTTATGAACGATGCTAACTAAGACGATTAAACATATGACATAAGACATAATAAAACCGTAATTAACAAGCATGAACAATAACGCAGCAGTAATTAAGAAAGAGAAACAGTAATTGAGACTAAGATTAAGAAAGAGAGAAAAGAAGAGAGGAGTTTACAATCTTAGCAAATCCGGCGTAAAGAACAAATCCTACGTCGATAAACCCGAATGCAAACCAAAGATAAAGTTTAGAAAACTAAAGGAAGATTAAAGCTAATAATTCCGAACCCTAAGGGTTCAGAATCCTAATGATTCCCGATCTGAATGCCTTCTAATGACGACAATTAAGAGTCTTAAATAGGCATAACACGACTCTAACCCTAATTAAGCTATGGACTTAAGGCCCAAGATAGATTCTACTCGATCGAGGGAAAATACCACTCGATCGAGGACTTTATTGGAGGAAATCACTCGATCGAGTAACAATTCTACTCGATCGAGCAACTTTTCAGCAGCTACCCCTCGATCGAGCACAGGACAGCTCGATCGAGGTCTTTTCTCTTCAACGCTCCTCGATCGACCAAATATATAATCGATCGAGGTCTTTTGGCCTATCGTGCAGTGTTGGACACGACTTTGGACTTGATTGCGAGCGGTTTCACGCTTTCCCATGCAAGAGCTTCTGTTCCGTTCCTTCCATTCTCCTAAATGCATGCAAAGTGGACTGTTTTGGCTCGGTTTCTGCTACTACACAGCTTGTACCTACAAAATAGTAATGAAAGTACAAAGTAGCCAAATAGAGCATATGGCGATATAATATCACCTAAATGACATAGAAATGCGTGCATAAATGAACTAGAAAGTCTATATAAAATACACGCATCAAGCAAAGCAATTCTTGGAGGTTTTCAAAGCTAGGCCTCATTGGCCAGCCTCTGAAATCATTAAGACGGTAAGGAAGGCATACAAAGTACTCATAAAAAAGTATTTTGCCTACAAGGTGAAGTACTTTGCTCATAAAATGCTCCATGGATCTATGAAGGAGCATTACAGCAATATGGGTAGTTATATCCAGGCTTTGACTAATGTTGATCCAGACAGTGTGTTCACAGTTACAACAATCCCTGGTAGAGTTCCTATATTTCAGAGGTTTTTTGTCTCTTTTAATGCTTTGAGTCAAGGGTGGCTTGATGGGTGTAGGAGGGTGTTATGTGATGTCTCCTATTTTTTAAAAACTTTCCTTGGAGGCCAACAAATAGCTGCAACTAGTAGGGATGCTAATGAGCAAATGTATCCATTAGCTTGGGCTATAGTAGAAGGTGAAAACAATCACAACTATGAGTAGTTATTTAAGGAACTAAAGAAGGTCTTAAGAGATAAAGATGGTGATGGGTGGATTATAATATCAGATCAGCATCAGGTAATGCAATAGACTAATCCTCATGATATGTTAATTTAGTTAATCAGGTTAAATGTTAACTTGGTAATAATTGTATTCTTTTAATGCAGAGCCTTGTCAAAGTGGTAGCACAAGAATTTCCTAAGGCAGAACACAGACATTGTGCCAGGCATATCTTTGCAAACTGGCGCAAGTCTTACAAAGGAGATGTGATCGGGCCTGTCGCAAGCCCAATACAAAGATAAATTACCCAGACTAGGCTAATAACAAATTAATGTAATTAGGGAAGTAGGGGTCGATCCTCAGGGAGATGGTGTTTCCTATGGAATGTGAATTGTCTCGCAATTGAGTTCTATCCAATGATTATCTGGGTTTTGAGATTTTTGATATCTAAACTAATATAAAGCATATATAAAAACAAAATAAAAACAAATTAAAAATAGTAAAGCAAGTAATGAAAAGCATCTAGGGAAGTAGGTTCACACATGTAGATTGATATATTGTTGAAATTGGATTTAGGATATGCAAATAATTCATTGAGCGTTCGTAAGAATGGCGTGCTCATTACAATCATATATCAGATGGTCTAGCAGGCTTTTAGTGCGATTTACTAGGTCTTAATCCACTACGTCACGCTTTGTCTATTCAATTCCTGTATATCTACCTTGGAAAAGAATTCCATACTAGTCAAATGATTTTAGCTAAAAATCGTTAACTATCGTTACAATCCAAACAAGCATAGACACAATGTTTTAAAGGCACAATTCCTTTATCCAATTAACATCTTTTAATCAATCTAACATGGCTACCCTACACCCTAGAAATGATGACTACACACTCATGATGATATCTATGTCTAAAATGATATTAACAATGAAAACTAGGATAGACATGTTTATTTGGTTTTGACTTTTTATATGGCGATAATAACGACGCTAATTGATAATCTAGGAAACGAAACAACGATTATAACGGTACTAAAATGAATCTAAGACAATATGTAAAGCGAATAACAATCAAATGGAAAACAATAAGAACATTAAACAAGGGATAAAACAGAAATACCTATATGACGACAATGATAACAATAATAGAAAAACTTTGCATATAATAAACGATCCTTGAATTGCAACACTTGAACCACACAAAGGAGATTACAAGGATGAGATCCTTATTAATCCAAACTAAGGGACAGAAATAAACTAAGAACTAAAGACTAAAGAAGAAGAAAATGAGAGAAGAGAGACTAGTTCTCCCTTCCTCCTAATCTAAAGAGGAAATGTAAGAAGAGAAGAGAAGAGGATTGTAAGAAAGGTGTGTGATATGATATGAGGGCTAGAGCATTTATTTATAGTATTAGGGTTTCGTGGAGAAGAGGTCAGGCATTAAACACATAGGACAAAAATAGGAAGTTGACGCCGTTTTGTGCAGAGCAGCACATTTCCCCGATCGGGTACACACAAACCCGATTGGGTATTTTGTCTTCTGGAAGCTTTTGACTAACGCTTCATCTCCTTTTGCTTTGACTTGACTTCCAACATCCCCCTTGACCTCTTGAGTCGGGTTTGTTGATAGGGTTTGATGTAAAGCGATGATTTCTTCCTTTCAATTGATTGATCTTCCGACAACTACGAAACTGTCTTTTGCTTCTTCTCTCTTTCGAATTAGTGAACCTTCTTGAAATGCCTTTCACTTGGTCAAGCTTGCTTCTTCAAATCGTCGGGTTCTAGGCAAATGCTCGGGAATATAGAAAAAGGGCGTAGAAACGTCACTTTCCCTACAAAACAGGTTAGAACATAGGAATTCGCCTAGAAGACGATATTAGCTCATAAAGTGGCTTAACAAAGCACAAATGACATACAAAACCGAGCTAAATTGGGGGTTAAAACCATACAAATATTCACTTATCAAGATGAAATGAAAATGTGCTTATGGAATTGTGCCAAGGCATACAACTAAGCTGATTTTGATGAAGCATTAAGTGCAATGAGAGAGGTTGACCACAAGGCAGCTGAAGCATTCTTAGCTTGTAATCCGAGCCTATTTTGTAGGGCATTCATAAGCAGTAGGTCCAAGACTGACATCATTGTCAATAATATGGCAGAAACTTTTAATGCCTATATCATTGAAGCAAGAGCCAAGCATTTGATATATAAGCTAGAAGACATTAGGACTGCTATAATGACCAGGTTGGTATTAAAGAAAGCAGAAATGGAGAAGAAGTCATTGACAATATGTCCTAGAGTTTAGGCTAGATTAGAAGAAGAGAAGAATAAAGCAGCAGATTACCATGTTTTACTATCAACCACCACCTTATTTCAAGTGAAACAAGGGATAGATGAGGTAACTTTTGACTTGGTTGCTAGGACATGTACTTGTAAAAAATGGGACTTGACTGGTATCCCATGTAGTCATGTTGTTGCTGCAATATTCAATGTCCATGCTCAGGCTGAAGTTTATGTGGATAACATGTATAAGAAAGAAACATATTTAAGGGCTTACAATGGCTCAATTGCCTCATGTCCTGGCCAAAGACATTGGCCAAAGATTGACATGTCTCTTAATTCCCCCCTCCCCCCAACCCCCCCAATAAAAGTTGGACCTGGTAGGCCAACGAATAAGAGAAGGAGGGATCCACATGAGGATCCCAAAATAAAAGGCAAAGTAACCAAGCATGGGCTAGAAATGACCTGCTCAATTTGCAAGTCCAAGACCCATCACAAAAGCAGATGTCCTGATAAGGACAAATCAGTGGAACCACCAGCAAAGAGAGGCAGAGGGAGACCAAGGAACAACACTTCAGAGAGGGAACAAGTGCCTACAACAATTACCCTCACCATGCTGCAACTGCACAACCTAGTAGAACTGGCAGAGGTGGAAGAATGATTAGAAGAGGAAGAGGTGGCTCAAGGGGTGGAGGAAGAACGACAAACAGAGGAAGGGGTGGAAGAGGAAGGGTGAGCACAACACTTATCTATGAATGGACTTGCTTTATTCTAATAAGTTCATACACATAATGATTTATTTGATTTCATATACAGGTATCTCAAGGACTTGGTGTTTTATTTGATGACAATGGGAATGTATACACCAATGTACCAAGAAATGCTAGAGGACCAATTAGCATCGGTACAGTAGAAGAGCCAACTACTCAGCCAACATAAGAATCCATAAACCACCCATGAGAAGGCAGTAGAAGCTATTAATGGAATGAATGACCAACGGCTATATGTTTGTTTTTGAGCAGTTTATGTGTAATATTTTGTAGTCCTTGAATTTGGGTAAGACCTGTTATTTTGAAACAATTGCCATGCATTAGGCAGACATGGAGATGCATATTATGTGTAATAAAAAACAAGTACTTCCTTTTGTTTTGGAATCAACATGAATTTCAGTTCATTAATTTCAGAAATGGTTTCATACATTATCCTTACATATATGATACATCAAACACCCTTATTCAACATACACCAAAATGCAAAAACAACCCAAGAAATCAACAAAGTAACTAACATTAATTTCTCGTTTTTCATATGCTTCCTAATTTCAGAATTTAATTCAACAATAACCATCTTTAACTTTTCATTCTTCATCTTCAAGTTCTTCATTTTCTCCACCAAGATCTTCTTCTCTAAGTCTTCACTTTCAGTCAAGGGGTCAGCCACTTGGAAAAATCTCCAACCATTATGATTCAATTAAATCAAAGATTTAAAAAAAAATAGGACAATAATTCAATTAACATAAAAGATTAACATAAAGGTAATTAAATCAATTAACATATAATATTAACATACCGGCCAAAGAGAACACCCATAAAACTTTTTGCCTACATGTTCACCCTTTTTCGCTACTCTCAACACTGTTCCAATATTATGTTTGCATAAAACCGAGATTTCAAGCTTTCGAACTCCATGAATTAGATGAGGACGCATAAGAATTTTTCCCCATTAAAGAAAGATACCAGACAAAAAGCAAAAAAAAAAAATAATAGAGAAGGAAGAAGAAGAGAGCACGAAAAAGAGGATAAAAGGAGGAAGAAAGAAAAAGGAAAAAAAAGAGAGAAATTGAAGGGTAGATGACCGTTGTAGTGATAAAGGAGGTAGATGAACAAAAACCAACAAAAGAGCATATATATATATAGGAAGATAAACGTTACCTAGTGTAATCGGTTAAAAATTTAAGTGAGTTTGGTCTGGGAAGGTGGGTGTTGTTTTGGTAAAAAACTTGTTAGTTAGGTGTTGTACTTGTTTAGGTGGATCAAAGTGGCTATTCTACTAGTCCTCTAATTGTAACACCCGCAAATGTACCCTATTTTTACAGTAAAAAGATTTTACGGATACTTTTCAGCGAAATTTAGTTTTAGTTTAGAATTAAATTTTCCGTGTCAAATTTAGAATTTACGAGTTTGTTTTCGGACTTTACGCGAGATTTCGAGTAAGTTATGTCTTAAGACGTTTTTGGGCTTTTCCCATATGTTTTCCACGTACTCCCTCATATACTCCTCTTAACCCTAAATCAACCTCACATTCAATCTTCTTCTTCCTCACCAAGTAACCACCAAAACCCTAACCTCCATATTTGCTCAAGTTTTAATATCGTCACTACTCCTTCATTACTCGCTCAAATTCACTCAAGTTCGATCGTCTCATTCTTTCCCTCTCGTCGTCCTCTATCCGTATTGGTAATAAAATTACCGTCTTTCTCGCTTTTCAATTTATCCGTCTTTCTCAAAGGTGAATTATATTCATCTTTTTTTATCTAATTATAGGTGGTGACCTCCAAGACCTCGACAAAGACTACAACTTGATAGAAGAGGACCTCGACGAGGAGTGAAGACGCGAAAAGGTAACGGTGAAGGGTTACTCGAAATCATTTACGTGTTTTATGTGTTCTCTATGTTAGTAATCGTATTTAGAATAGGATTAGTAATCATAGGAATTGTGTTGATGTTGGTTGTTGTTAGTTGATAATTGATAATGAGAATGGATGATTTGTGATGTTAGATGATGATTGTTGAATGTTGAACCTTAGTGAAAATTGTGATTTTCGTGCATATTGGACCTCAGCCGGCCGACCGGCTGGGGAGTGGCTGTATATTTATTTGTGTTACGTAAAAATTTGAGTATGCTTTATGTCTCAGCCGGCCGACCGGCAGCCGGTCAGCCGGCCGACCGACAGCCGGTCAGCCGACCGGCTGAGACACACCTCATTTTGTCTTCATTTTCTCATATGATATTGGTCCCAGCCGGGTAGCCCGTCCCTTTGACCGGCTGGGACACGCTGTATTTTGAATTGGTTTCAATTGTTACTACAGGTACCGGCGGGTAGCCGGCAGCCGGTCCCCTTGACCGGCTGGCACACACTGCCAAACCTTGTGCAATTCGTTCTTATGTTTTCATTTATAATATTTCCGATGGTTCAATTATCGTATAAATTTACGTAATGACTTTAAATATTAATGTTTTGAATATATGATATTCCATTCGCTTGTATCGCATGTTTTGTAACGGTTTTTGGTATGTCCCACTTTGAGTCGGTTTTTACACATGTTACGGTTGGAGCACTAATTTTCTATGTGCTTTGTACTCTCATTCCCTTGGCTACCTCCACGTTCGTAAGGCTGGAATGTCGGAACGGGGAGTGTATCCTTACTGCTTGATTGCATGTGTTAGTGGGCATATGACGACGTTGTTGGGAGGCGAACGCTTTACGTTGATCGACCCGGCCGTCAAATGTTATATACTTGCGAGGTGGTGTCATTGCATGTAGCGTACCGCTTGTTATGAGGCTTGTGCTCTTTTCCGCCTCTTTCGTGAAGGTTGACCGAATTTGAGGTACTCGGCGTCTATGATTGACCGAGTCTTGGATGCGAAATGTCATCGTTTGTCGAATCAAAAAATGGTTTATTCCGAAGGTCTGGCCAGGTTTAGACTAGGACCGGATATTTATATCGTCGTTCTACTAGGAGGAAATTAGTCTACATATACGAAATGTATTCAATCGTGTATGCGTTCAGGACAATGTTTTATCCCGTGGATGCCTTTTAATCATACTTGCATGTACACGGTGCTAGTGCGTGTCATTTACCGTGAGAGATGTCGTCAACGTATTGTACGTTTGGATGGATGGTTATATGATTGATTACTTGTGATCTTTGGATGACTTGGCATGGTTTGTTTGTCGAGTCTCAATCTTAACAAACTTATGCCGCTAACGGTGAGATGCAAGCCTTAGTGAGTGTATGGTTGCCTAAGAGTGTCATCCCCGAGTCTTTCTATTATATGATGGTTACGGTTGTGTACTTCATGTATCGATATCCATATATATTGCATTGCCTATTTATCCTTCTCGTACTTCACATGTATATTTATATATGCATGCTTCTACTTTTGTATTTCCGTTTATGTACGTTAATTGTGATATGGCTGGGAGAACCCGGAGTTACTCCCCACTGATTGTGGCGTTCATGTTTTTCATGGATGAACATGTTTCTTGATTGTATGGCTTTTTGCTTGTGGTATTTTGGGTTCGGGTGTGAGCTAGCGGGCGTAGGCCTGGATGAGTCACCTCTAGACGTTGTTTAGCTAGTTGCTAATAACTTTGATATTGGATAGCATTTTGAGAGACTACGTCTCTTGTAGTATTTTAAATGTTGGTTTGTAATTATTGACATTCCTCGTACCTTTCTATTTGCATGTAAAAAGTTTTAAAAACACCGTATTTTCCGCCATATAAATCACATACTTGTTATGTTTTATTTCCTCATTCGCGAGGGTTGTCACAGTTGGTATCAGAGCTTAAACGCTCCCGACGCACACACGTGAACCCTAAACTTAAACTACTTGACCTTGAAATAATAAATGAGAGATGGGTAGAAGTTAAGGATTTTACTTGGTAGTCTATTTGTTTATGCTAAGTCTTAGGATTAACTTGTTTCGTTTCTATTTCTTATGAAGATGGTTAGACCTCGAGTAGTAGAGAATGTTATGCTAGAAGCTCTTACGCAAGTGTTGAAGAATCAACAAGATGCGGCTATTGCTCAAGCCAACCAAGTTCCCCCTCGTAGAGAAGATAACCATCAAGGAGGCTACGCTTGGGTGGCTAGCCAAATAGCTACAAGCAAGATTATACCTTACGGTGGAGAGCCGGACGCTACCGAACTATCGGAATGGTTCCGAGAAATGGAGAAGCAATTTGATTTATACCAAGTCCGTGAAGAGGACAAGGTAAGGATTGCAAAGCACTTCCTTGTAAGGGAAGCAGATAATTGGTGGGTGATTACTAGTGCCACTGCTACTCTTGAAGACGACTTCAATTGGGCTTGTTTCAAGGCTCTATTTGAAGGTCGATTTTATCCTAAGGAGCTCAAGCAACAAAGGCTCAAGGAATTTATTGACTTCAAGCAAGGTAATTTGTCGGCACAAGACTTCACTACGGAGTTCAACAAGCTTGCTCACTTTGCTCCGAGACTTATCAAAGATGACGAGGACCAAGCTTTCTACTACCGCAACAAGCTTAGTGCTTTACTCCAAAGTAAAGTGAGGAGGAATACTACTTCCTTTGGGGATTTATATGATGATGCTCTATGGGCCGAGAACTCCATGAAGGCCATCAAGGATGAAGCTATGATGAAGAATCCCTCTCCTTCCTTCACTCCTAGGCCTAATTTCTATGGGAAGATGCCGTTTACTCCTTCTTCCTCCAACTCTTATGCCAACAAGAGGAGATTCAATCCTCCCTCCAATGCAAATGCAAGAGCTCCCGCTCCTTTCATTCCCCGAGCTACTTCTAATGTGGCTCATAGGCCTTATGTTCCTCCTCAAGCACAAGGTCGCTTTTGCAACCATTGTAGACTTCCACACCACCCTGGTGTATCTTGTTCCAACCGACCTTATATTTGCTTCTTTTGCCAAAAGAGTGGTCACCGTTATGAGGATTCTCCCGATCGTAAGTTGCCCCCTCCAATTGCCAAACCTAAGGGTTCTATCTTCGTTATGAGCCGAACCGAAGCCGATGCTCATCCGGAGATAATTACGGGTATGTTCTCAATCTTAGAGCAACCGTGTCTTATTCTATTTGATACCGGTGCTTCTATGTCCTTTGTGTCTTCGACTTATGCTAATAAATTATCTATCAAGCCTACTTCTAGTGAGGATACTCCCATATCCTTACCATACGGAGAAATTATCTCTTGTTCTACTCTTTATACTAATGTTACAATATCTATTGCGGGTACTATCTTTCCCGCTAATCTCCTTAAGTTTCCTCTATGAGAATTCGATATAATTCTAGGTATTGATTGGTTAGCATTGTACCATGCTAGGTTCGAGGTAGAGATCAAAAGATTTATTTAAAGAGTCCTTTAGGAGTTGGAATAACCTATAAGGGATCTCATCCCCGAAAAGGTGAGTCTTTGATTTCCGCAATGAAGTTGGTGAGTATGGTAAGAAAGGGTCACCAAGCATACTTGTGTATTGTGACTTCTTCAACTACCTCTTTGCCAAATATTGAAGATGTGCCAATAGTTCGTGAATTTGTTGATGTATTCCCTGAAGACTTGCACGGGATTCCTCCCGAGCGTGATGTTGAGTTTTCTATTGACCTTGTACCTGGATCTGGACCCATAGCCAAAGCTCCTTAACGTATGGTTCCAACCGTATTGAAAGAGTTAAGGAAGCAACTTGATGATATGATTGAAAAAGGTTTTATTCGACCAAGTGCCTCGTCTTGGGGTGTTCCCGTTCTATTTGTGAAGAAGAAAGATGGTTCCATGAGGCTTTGTATTGATTACCATGAGTTGTACCGAATTACAATCAAGAATAGATATCCTTTGGCAAGAATTGAAGATTTGTTCGATCAACTAAAGGGTGCTTCTACGTTTTCCAAGATTGATTTGAGATCCGCTTATCACCAAATTCCCGTTCGTGATGCCGATATTCTAAAGACCGCTTTTAGTACAAGATATGGTCATTGTGAGTTCAAGGTGATGCCATTTGGATTGACTAATGCTCCCGCTATTTTCATGGATCAAATGAACCGCACATTTAGTGAGTACCTTAACAAGTGTGTGGTGGTGTTCATTGACGATATCCTTATTTTCTCCAAGACCAAAGAAGAGCATGCTATTCATCTTAGGACTATTTTGGGTGTTCTTCGTCGTCAGAAGTGGTTTGCCAAATTCTCCAAGTGTGAATTTTGTTTACCTAAAGTGTCTTTTCTTGGGCATGTAATTTCTAAAGAAGGTGTAATGATGGATCCTTCTAAAATTGAGGCCGTTCTTTATTGGAAGAGTCCGACCGATGTTAGATAGGTCCGAAGTTTTCTTTGTTTAGCTGTTTATTACCGTAGATTTGTCAAGGATTTCTCAAAGCTTTCTAGACAGATGACCCAATTGTTGAAGAAAGAAACCAAGTTCTTGTGGAATGAAGCATGTGAAGCCGCTTTTCAAGAGTTAAAGAAAAGGTTGACTACCGCTCCAGTGTTGACTTTGCCTGAAGATGGTGTAGACTTTGATGTCTATTGTGATGCTTCCAAGATGGGATTGGGTTGTGTACTTATGCAAAGTAGGAAAGTGGTGGCTTATGCTTCGTGACAGTTAAGAGTTCATGAAGTGAACTATCCTACTCACTATTTTGAATTAGCCGTCGTGGTTCATGCTTTGAAAGTGTGGCGACACTATCTTATTGGTGTTCATTGCCGTATATTCACCGATCACAAAAGTTTGAAGTACATATTTACTCAAAAAGAGTTGAATATGAGACAAAGAAGATGGTTGGAATTGGTGAATGATTATGATTTTCAGTTGTTGTACCATGAAGGGAAGGCTAATGTGGTTGCCGATGCTCTTTGTAGAAAATCTTCTCATGCATTGAATGCTATGCGGGTAATACCTGCCAAGTTTCGAAAGTTGAAGTTGAAATTCGTGGAGCGTGGATTTGACTATGTTTGTGCTATGACTGCCGAACCTTTTTTCCTTCGCGAGATCCGTGAAAGCCAAGTTGATGATCCTTCCTACAAGTCTATTCAAGCCAAACTTCTTGAAGGAAAAGCTAAAGACTTCAAGTTTGATGACAAAGGTGTCCTTCGATTCCATGGCCGTTTATTTGTGCCTAATGCTCTTGATTTGAGAAAGCGAGTTCTTGATGAAGCTCATCTTTCCCCTTATTCTATTCACCCCGGAGGTGATAAGATGTATAAAGATTTGAAGCTACAGTTTTGGTGGCCGAATCTAAAGGGTGATGTTGTGTCTTATGTTGGAAAATGTCTTACTTGCCAACAAGTGAAGATTGAACACAAGAGGCCCGGTGGATTGCTACAACCTTTGGATATTCCACTATGGAAGTGGGAATCTATTTCCATGGATTTTGTTATGGCCTTGCCAAGGACCGTTGGAAGTAAAGATGTCGTTTGGGTTGTTGTTGATCGTTTGACCAAGTGTGCTAGATTCATCCCGATCAAAGAGACTTGGAGTTTAGATCGACTAGCGAAAGCCTATGTTGATGAGATTGTTAGATACCATGGTGTTCCCAAGGAGATCATATCCGACCGAGATCCGAGATTTTGTTCAAGATTTTGGAAAGCTTTACAAGAAGCCATGGGTAGTAAATTGTTGATGAGTACCGCATTCCATGCCGCTACCGATGGTCAGACCGAGAGGACTATTCAGACATTAGAAGACTTGCTTAAGGCTTGTGCACTCGACTTCCAATCTAGTTGGGAAAAGAGTCTACCGTTGGTGGAGTTTTCTTACAACAATAGTTATCATGCCTCGATCAAGATGGGTGTTTATGAAGCTCTTTATGGAAGGAAATGTCGAAGGCCTATATGTTCGAATCAATTGAGTGATGTTCGTGACTTAGGTCCCAATGTTCTTGTTGAAACCATTGATCATGTGAAGGTCATTCGTGATAGAATGAAAGCTGCTCAAGATCGACAAAAATCTTATGCCGATATCCGAAGAAGACCGTTAGAATTTGAAGTTGGGGATAATGTGTTCTTGAAATTATCTCCAATGAAGGGTGTTAAACGGTTTGGTGTAAAGGGTAAATTGAGCCAGAAATACATTGGACCCTTTGATATTGTGAAAAGGATTGGTGTCGTTGCTTACAAGTTGGACTTGCCCCCGAATTTGGCTAAGGTTCATGATGTATTCCATGTTTCTCCATTAAGAAAGTACGTTAGTGATCCAAGCCATGTTTTTCAAGCGGTAATGCCTCTTCAAAGGACAAATTCAGTTCAAGCGGTAATGCCCGACCTTGAACTGAATTTGTCCTTTGAAGAGAAGTCGATCCGCATTCTAGATCGCAAGGATAAGAAGTTTTTGGGCTTTACGCGAGATCTGAATTTGTCGTTTTCGGACTTTACGCGAGATTTCGAGTAAGTTACGTCTTAAGACGTTTTTGGGCTTTTCCCATACGTTTTCCACTTACTCCCTCATATACTCCTCTTAACCCTAACTCACCCTCACATTCAATCTTCTTCTTCCTCACCAAGTAACCACCAAAACCCTAACCTCCATATTTGCTCAAGTTTTAATATCGTCACTACTCCTTCATTACTTGCTCAAATTCACTCAAGTTCGTCTTATTCTTTCCCTCTCGTCGTCCTCTATCCGTAGTGGTAATAAAATTACCGTCTTTCTCGCTTTTCAATTTATCCGTCTTTCTCAAAGGTGAATTATATTCATCTTTTATTATCTAATTGTAGGTGGTGACCTCCAAGACCTCGACAAGGACTACTACTTGATCGAAAAGGACCTCGACAAGGAGTGAAGACGCGAAAAGGTAACGGTGAAGGGTTACTCGATATCATTTACGTGTTTTATGTGTTTTCTATGTTAGTAATCGAATTTAGAATAGGATTAGTAATCATAGGAATTGTGTTGTTGGTTGTTGGTTGTTGTTAGTTGATAATTGATAATGAGAATGGATGATTTGTGATGTTAGATGATGATTGTTGAATGTTGAACCTTAGTGAAAATTGTGATTTTCGTGCATATTGGACCCCAGCTGGCCGACCGGCAGCCGGTGAGCTGACCGACTAGGGAGTGGCTGTATATTTATTGGTGTTATGTAAAAACTTTGAGTATGCTTTATGTCTCAGTCGTCCGCCCGGTAGCCGGTCAGCCGACTGGCTGAGACACACCTCATTTTGTCTTCATTTTCTCATATGATATGGGTCCCAGCCGGGTAGCTGGCAACCGGTCCCTTTGACCGACTGGGACACGCTGTATTTTGAATTGTTTTGAATTGTTATTACGGGTGCCAGCCGGGTAGCCGGCAGCCGGTCCCCTTGACCGGCTGGCACACACTGCCAAACCTTATGCAATTCGTTCTTATGTTTTCATTTATAATATTTTCGATGATTCATTTATAGTATATATTTACGTAATGACTTTAAATATTAATGTTTCGAATATATGATATTCCATTCGCTTGTATCGCATGTTTTGTGACTGTTTTTGGTATGTCCCACTTTGAGTCGGTTTTTACACATGTTACGGTTTGAGCACTAATTTTCTATGTGCTTTGTACTCTCATTACCTTGGCTACCTCCACGTTCGTAAGGCTGGAATGTCGGAACGGGGAGTGTAACCTTACAGCATGATTGCATGTGTTAGTGGGCATATGACGACGTTGTTGGGAGGCGAACGCTTTGCGTTGATCGACCCGGCCGTCAAATGTTGTTTACTTGCGAGGTGGTGTCATTGCATGTAGTGTACCGCTTGTTATGAGGCTTGTGCTCTTTTCCGCCTCTTTCGTGAAGGTTGACCGAATTTGGGGTACTCGGCGTCTATGATTGATCGAGTCTTGGATGCGAAATGTCATCGCTTGTCGAATCGGAAAATGGTTTATTCCGAGTGTCTGGCCATGTTTAAACTAGGACTGGATATTTATATCGTCGTCATACCAGGAGGAAATTAGTCTACATATACGAAATGTATCGAATCGTGTATGCATTCAGGGCAATGTTTTATCCTGTGGATGCCTTTTAATCATACTTGCATATACACGGTGCTAGTGCGTATCATTTACCGTGAGAGATGTCGTCAACGTATTGTACGTTTGGATGAATGGTTATATGATTGATTACTTGTGATATTTGGATGACTTGGCATGGTTTGTTTGTCGAGTCTCAATCTTATCAAACTTATGCCGCTAACGGTGAGATGCAAGCCCTAGTGAGTGTATGGTTTCCTAAGAGTGTCATCCCTGAGTCTTTCTATAATATGATGGTTACGGCTTTGTACTTCATGTATCGATATCCTTATATATTGCATTGCCTATTTATCCTTCTCGTACTTCACATGTATATTTATATATGCATGCTTCTACTTTTGTATTTCCGTTTATGTACGTTTATTGTGATATGGCTGGGAGAACCCGGAGTTACTTTCCACTGATTGTGGCGTTCATGTTTTTCATGGATGAACAGGTTGCTTTATTGGATGGCTTTTTGCTTGTGTTATTTAAGGTTCGGGTGTGAGCTAGCGGGCGTTGGCCTGGATGAGTCACCTCTAGATGTTGTTTAGCTAGTTGCTAATAACTTTGATATTGGATAGCATTTTGAGAGACTACGTCTCTTGTAGTATTTTATATGTTGGTTTGTAATTATTGACATTCCTCGTACCTTTCTATTTGCATGTAAAAAGTTATAAAAATACGGTATTTTCCGCTATATAAATCACATGCTTGTTATGTTTTATTTCCGCATTCGCGAGGGTTGTCACACTAATGATGAAATAACGTAAGGAAAAGCGCAAGAAAATAAATGACATGAAGAATTGGTGACTCGGAAACCCAATGTGAGAAAAAAACCGCGGGGGGAATCGGGATCGCGCCAAATATATGCACTAAAATGTAAAAGTACTTGCTGAGGTGGTACAGAATATTTGGACGTAAATAAAGAAACAAGGATAAATTTGCTTTGATAATTGCTTGAGTGCTTGTGTACTGATTTTAGGTTGAGAGAATTGAATGTCCCCCCATTCCTTCTGCTCGCCTTCCTTTTATAGCGTCAGTTCTGCCTTCAACGGATCAGGTGGTATTGTAGCGAGATCCCCTATACTGGTCCGAGTTTCACGGGATCTGTTGTTGACTCGGCAAAATATGGCTGTTTCTCGGTGTGTTTGTTACTTCTACTCCTAGCTGTTGATCTCCTTTCACTTTCAATCCAATTCATTCATTTGTTTAATCCATGTGCTCTTCTTCTGACCAATCTTCTGCTGCCACGTCATTAATCCATGTGAGAATTAATTGAGCCCCAACAATTGCCCCCAGAAAGGCGTATCTGGTGACACGTGTACGGATTGGGCTTTCTTCCTTCCTGAACACGACTTGTGTCCTTTCAACCGCTCCTACCACGTCCCATCGATTAAACTCCCTCCCTTCTTAACTTCTTCAACTGCCACGACTCTCCACTCTTTAATCCCATTTTCCCCAATAAAACCCCTAGCTCCCTCACAAAAACTCCTTATTCTTTCTGACTCTCCTAACTTCGTCCAATCAATCCAAGGTAATCCTCCTTATTTTTTCTTGATTTTTCTGAGAATGGGTCACAAATACGTTAAGAAAATCGCATGGTTGTTCCTCTGCTGGTACCGATGAGGGGGAGTTTCCTTCCACGGGGGTTCTTACCGGAGTATATGCTTGGGATTCATCGTATATAGAGGAAGATTTCCCCATAATTCGTGCTTGCAATGATTTGAATGATGATGCCATCATCCACCTCCCTCGTCCTGGACAGAGGGTAGATGCCTACCGTGCGGGGTGGGCGTGCTTGTATGAGTACCCTTTATTGCTAGGTTTGGTGTTCCCTTTTCCAAACCTGATTCAGAAGTTTCTGAAGTTTAACATTTTGGCCGCCTTCCAGGTCTCCCCTAATGTATGGAGAACATTAGTCTCCATGTGCGTCTTGAATGATGATTACGATCTGGGCCTCACCCTAGCCGACCTGGCCCACATGTACCTGTACCGTCCTCTGAGTCCCGTTCAGATGACCCTTCACACGGTAGATGGTAGGGTACCCAGCATCCTTATGCCCACCAAGGTGAAGGATGGGGGTGGTTTAAGTTTTTCATCTATGTGAGACTCGACGCAATTGCTCCTCAGCCCTCCTACTTACTTGAAAAGTGGAGTCGTTTAGAAGGCACTCCCTTGTCTCTTCTCTGTCTTTTTTGTTAACTCTACAGGTATATTGACTTTCCTGTGCAGGTTTTAAACAGCCCAAGCCTTCGCTTGACGATTCTGCCGTGAGGAAGCTGTTGGGTCTCTCAAAAGATCAGAGGAAGTTCCTCAGGCTCCTATCCTCGAAATTGGGCAGAGTGGTTGAAGAACTATCTGAAGCTGCTGAGGAGGGTTCTGCTTCTGTGGAGGAGGGTTGTGAATAAGATAGTGCTGCTGAAGTGAGGATGTCGTCTGGTGCTTTCCTTGGTGTCTTATGTATTAGGATGAATGTATGCTATGTTTTGTATGTGATGGTAAGGTCTGGGTGCTTTTCCAGCTATGAGCCAGTTCATGGCGAGGAAGAAGAAAAAGTTGACTGGCGGTACTGTTCCCTCTGCCCATAGGAAGAAGGCTGCTGCCCCTCCCTCTGAAGAAGAACCGATATATGTACCTCCTCTAGCGTCTGTGTCTCCTCATCCTACTCCAACTTTATCCCCTACTAAGCTCACCATTCCACCAGGCTACAGGGTTCAGGGACATGTCCCGTTCTGGCCGGTGATGGGCCAATTCTTATTGTCTGGGTCTCAGTACTCACTCAGCTCCACGACTATCCCTGCGACTTTGGACTCGACTATTGAGGACGCCTTCAAGGTACGTTGCTGGGTTTATTCTTTGGTACGACCCCCTGTTGAGAAAGTACTTTTGGTTTCATCCTGTGTGTCTCTCTTTGTAGATCTTCCAAAGGCTCTCTTACTCCGTCAGGATCACGTGCGGATGATAAGAGAGGTGAACAACGCACAGGAGAGGTGCGCCTTCTTGGAGTCTCAGCTAATGAAGGCTCAAGCCGAGGTGAAGGTGCAGGAGGACCAGCTGTTATGAAGGGCGCGAAGGATAAGCTAAAAATTTTTGAGGGCCAGCTTCTCTCCCTGAAGAAGAATCTCTCTCAGGTAGTACTGTATGGTGCCTTGGAGTCCAAGCTCCAGAGCTTGAAAGAGTTTCTGTCTGGGGAGCATGTCTCATGGGACTTAGAGGAGGAGGAGAAGACGTTTGCTGAGCTTTTTCCTACCAAGCCGGATATGAGCTTTCTGAACGAGGTGGAAAACTTTGAGGAAAAATAGGAGATGGAAGCAACTCAAGTTGAGGAGGAGGTGGAGGCAGCTCTAGTTGAGGAGGAGGTGACGGCTGGTCTAGAGCAGATCCCTGTTAATGCAGAGCCAGAATCAGGCGCAGGTGGCAGTAATGATGGTGTTGGTGGTGTTGGTGGTGATGGTGGCCAAGAGGCCGAAGCTTAGGTGCCTGTGGCACTTTTTTTTTGTTGAACTTTTGTCTATGGTTTTGGTAGTACCTTTTTGGTGGTACCGTGTAAAAACAATTTTTAAATTTGTTTGTGTGGTGGGCGTATTTCGCCTTTTATGAATGACTTGTTTAGTAATTTTGTACTTACTGTGTGTAGCAAGCTTTTGTTGTGCTTCTGTTTGTGGGCCGGCATTGTCGATAAACGGTGGCTTCTGAGTCATTTGTCTATATATCTGAGCGCCACGCTACGTGGGAGTGTCTATGGTGGTTGAGTAGGGGCTGGACCCTTTATTTGCCATGCGCACGCTCTTTGTACCTGTGGAAGAGTTTTCTGCTAGTCTGGGTATGGCAGACTGCCTTCCAAGGTCAGTAGGACTCCTTCAGGGAGGAGGTAAGTGGGCAGCCAAACATGCTTAAATAATCTGAGAGTACTTTTGGCAAAAAACAAATTGAATACTTCGAAAATAAAGGCCAACGATATGCTTTAAAGATAACTGGATTGTTCTAGAAATTTTTATTCAAAGGTATTACTTAAAAATAAAAATCCCTTTGTAATTGTGAAAGATTTTGCTTGTTTGGCTGCGAGGGATGTCAAGGTACCATACCTGGGGGTGCCTGCCTTGCTAAGCCTGTTTTTAGAAATAATACCTCTTGAGGTGGACTATGTTCAAGCGTTAGGATATGATCTCTCCTTTCATAGTCATTAGCCTGTATGCTCCGTTGCCTACTATGCCTTCCACTTGGTAGGGTCCTTCCCAGTTGTAGGCGAACTTCCCACCATGCTGATTCTTAGTGTTTTGGAAAACGTTTCTGAGTACCAGGTCTCCTACCTGTAAGACCCTGATTTTGATGTTCTTGTTGTAACTCCTCGCCCCCGTCTATTTGTAGGAGGCCAACCTTACTTGTGCACTTGTCCTTAGTTAGTCTACTGTATCTAGGTTGCTGGCCATCTCCACCTGGTTTCTATCTTCGGTTATGCATCCATACCTATGTGTGGGTACTCTCATTTTTGTGGGGATGACCGCCTCTGCGCCAAAGACCAGTCTGAATGGTGTTTGGCTAGTAGTCACCTTGGATGTAGTTCTGTCGGACCAGAGTACAAGAGGGAGTTCTTCTTGCAATCTGCCCCCAGCTTCTTCCAATCTTCTTTTTAGGTTGTCAATTACTATTTTATTGCTGGACTTGTTGGAGTAGGTGTCCTCCACAATAGTGCGCCACATTATAAATCTCATTAAGGAATATAATTGAGATATTTATTGACTATATATGCATGATTAGGCAGTTGATTAACGTAAATCAATAACGGTTAACTGACTAGAGTTTGACGTTAATGTCGTATGACGGTAGTGGTCAACTAATTCCTTTCGGTCACACCTATAGGATGAAACCCAAATAGTAACTAATTATTTGTATATGATACAATTGATTAGTCCATTACATATATTTGATATATATATGAGAGTTAATAGTTAGAAATTGAGTTGGGAACTCGAATTCAATTAAGCTTATTTTTCAATTATGCGATAATTGACTAATAAATTTATATCTAATTTTAATATGATTAAATAAGATCTAGTTTAGTAATTAATCGTTAGTTTACTAAATTAGTTGAGGTTTTACATATATTTTGAGGTAGAGTTAATTAGTTAATTATATTTACAAGGAGTTGTAAAATAAAGTAACTTAGCATTGTGAGACCCATTATATATTGATATAATGGTAAAATATTACTTAAAATGTTAAGTACATATTATTTATTTATTTGTGTCATATAATTGTTATATGATCAAATTAACACTTAATTATATAAGATAATTAGGAATATGATTAATAAGTATTTGTGTGACAAATATCAAAAATCAAAATGGACCATATAAGGCCACATATGGCTGGTCATAGTAGTCATGTAGGTGATGCTGGTTCCTTTTGTTCATGCTCACAAGTCACATGAGATTATGACATGAATAATATACCTAAAATTATTTTACTCCACACTACACTCCACCACTTTGCATGCGAATTAAAATAATCAAAATAAGTCCCTTGTGAGGGCTATATGGACCGGCCATATTGCCTATAAAAGGGCAATATGGTTGTTCATTTTGTGTTGTTCATTCTTGCTTATTTGCTTTATCTCACTAAAATCCTCTCATCTTTCTAAAACTCTCATACACTAGTATTCACTAAGTATTACTATAGTAGTAGTATATTCTAATATTAGTGTAACTTTTCTTATTATCTAGGTAGTAATAAGTTAAGTTTATTTGGGATAATCTTGGGTGCAATTTAAAGGAGATCTTCTAGTCTGAAGATTTTTGGAGGATCATCTATATTATAGATCAATAACAACAAGAAGGAGTTCTTGTTTTGCCCATATCATTTCCATTTCAATGTTAGAAAATTTCTTCTTTTATATAAATGTCTTTATATTTGCAAACATGTTACATAGATCATTAAACACTAAATTAACATATAATTTAGTAATTAATTAGAGGAGTCTAATTAAGGTCTATGGACTTTCATGTGGTATCAGAAGTAGCTTGTAGCATGCATGTTCATTTAGGACATTTTTATTAAAGTTATAAGATAACTAATAAATCAAAAATTTGAGTTAAAATATGGTTTGGACTAAAATGTTTGGTGCATGTATACCTACTGATTTCAAAATGTTTGTGGTCAAATTTCATGATTTTAGGGATTAATTTGCTATTTATTTTGATTTTTGACTTTTAAATCGAGTTAATATGCATATTTGATGTTAAGAGTTAACTAAAAATACTTGCATGTTGATTCTGGCCATGAAATTTTAATATGATCTTACAAGCATTTCTTATATATTTTATGTAAAATTTCGTGACTTTTAATTAAGTATTGCATGTTTATTGAATTTTATATAATAAAAGTCGATAATATGCGATTATAATGTTCATAAAACTGAAACGTCCTTTTATGGTCATGAAAAGTTTTGGTACATTTTATATTCTAATTTTGATCATCCTCGTGAAATTTCATAATTTTTTTCACTGTTTTACAATATTTAATGTTTTTTATTTGATAAAACCATTAAATACAAAGTTATTTGTTCATAAAATTAATTTAAATTTTTTGATAAAATAATTTTTTTTATTTTAGAGTTCCTGAAAATGTTCCAGAATGTTCAAAATTTTTGGTTTCAAATTTTTATGATGTTTTTATTTATTTTGGGTTTATTTCATAAAAGTTATGATTAAACCGTTATATTTAGCAAATGAAATCAAATCAATCTAATTAATGACCAACAAAATTAGTAGGGACTAATTTTGAGTTCTAAAGCAGTTTAGTTAATTAGTTTGAATTTAAATGAGATTTAAATGTTTATATTGATTTTTAATGCTTAAAAATCAATAAATCCCGTAAAATCGAGCTACAATGAGCATGAATGTTTTTAGGGCGATTTTGGCATGAATTTTGCAGAAATTTATTTTATTTGTGGTTGAATGAATGAATGTCATTTATTTAATAATTTATGCAAATTTTGTACCTAGTATGACCTAGTTATTTTTAATCGTTATTACCCGTAATGTAAGGGAATAATGGTTTGGTTGTAATTTTAATGCGATCTCCTATCGCCGGTTTGTAATAATTAATAGTTTCATTTTATAGAATAAATGTATAATAGGAATTTATATATTGGTGTATTTATAATTATTTATTATGAAGACCGGTGACTCCCTCAAGACGGTGCCATTTTTGGAAGGCGTTCCAAGTGAAGAGGCAAGGGACCAAGGAGTTGGTTTCCGAATTTTTAATTATCTAGTTAATTTGATTAGCTAGGTGGCCATACTAGGATTTTTTGTTGCTTGCTTGCTTGCTTTATTTCCGCTCATGCCAAAATCGTTACACATGCATTTTATTTTTCCGTTATTGTCAATTCAACGTTATTCACAATTCACCGACTTAGTTCACTTATAGGGAATTAATAACTAAATTGACAAGATCTCTCACATAGTTAAAAAAACAAATTGAGATTAGCCTTTTTACCTTGGGTAAGTAGGGTGATACGATCACAAGCTAAAATTGGATTAGACTCAACGAGATAAGCGTTATCTTGGGACTAGAAGATGGATTTAGTTGAAATCCGTCAACCAAGAGTTCTAAGGGTAGAATTAGTCAAGTAATGACTTACCATTTTTAGATAAAGGTAGCATACGATGACTATTTTTATTTAAAGATGGGTCTTGTCATCATTTATATAATTTAGTAAGGGGTCATTATATAAATGCTAAACTTGTTAAAATGTTTTTCAAGTAAATTATCTTCACAATGAATGTTTATATATTTCTTTTTGTTGTGGTAACCATATTCGCACAATGTCAACTTCAGAGAAGAAACAACTACTGAACAAGCAATGAGGAAACTTTTTCTACTGAACAAGCAATGCGGAAACCTTTTCCGGACTATATGCTCAGTTTGTGGTTCTCTAGAAACATTTTCTCCCACTCTGTCTTATCAAGAAATAATCGTATTTTTATTGAAAGACAACATCACGAGTCACAAACGCTTTGTTCTCGTGGTCAATGTAGGATTATTGAGCACTTGTTTCATTTGGATAACTTACAAATTAGGTACGCTACCTACCCATATCGTATATGGAATGAAATCAGAGTGTTTTAAATATTCTTTAATATGGTGGGAAAAGAAATAGCAGACATAAAATATTAAAATCCCAAGGTTAGTCAAATGGCTGATTTTGACTTGACAAAGACAAAACCGTATCGTATATGATTCTGTTTCTCTATTCAACAACGCCTTATCTCATAATGTGTGTTAGAGAAGTTAACTCGTGAAACTATTTCACAATACTTTTGGTGGAAATCAAAGTCAATACTTAGATATTTATATTTACGATTTAGTCGTAAGTCCTTGATCTAATGCTCTTAGTGGTTAACTACTTCACATTGAAGTTCTTTGAACTTTTCAAAGTTTTCTCCTAGCTCCTCATTAAGTAGAATCAAACATAATATCTACTTAAATCGTCGGTAAATAAAGTGAAATAATCATTACCATCTCTGGTGAGGATACTCCCATATCCTTACCATCCGGAGATATTATCTCTTGTTCTACTCTATATCCTAATGTCCCAATATCGATTGCGGGTTCTATCTTTCCCGCTAATCTCCTTAAGTTCCCTCTAGGAGAGTTCGATATAATTCTAGGTATTGATTGGTTAGCATTGTACCATGCTAGGTTCGAGTGTCGTGATCAAAATATTTATTTAAAGAGTCCTTTAGGAGTTAGAATAACCTATAAGGGATCTCATCCCCAAAAAGGTGTGTCTTTGATTTCCGCTATGAAATTGGTAAGTATGGTAAGAAAGGGTCACCAAGCATACTTGTGTGTTGTGACTTCTTCAACTACCTCTTTGCCAAGTGTTGAAGATGTGCCTATTGTTTGTGAATTTGTTGATGTATTTCCTGAAGATTTGCCCGGGATTCCTCCCGAGCGTGATGTTGAGTTCTTGTAACACCCGTAAATGTACCCTATTTTTATAGTGAAAATATTTTACGGATACTTTTCAATGAAATTTAGTTTTAATCGTAATTTTAATTTTTCCGAGTCGAATTTAGAATTTCCCAGTTCGTATTTGGAATTTCCGCGAGATTCCATGTAAATCCCTTCTTAAGGCGACTTTGACTTTTTCTTGACTTTTTCCCTTATACTCCCTCATACTACTCCTAACCTAATTCATACTCACACAAACACAATTCAAGCTTACTTTTTCCTTAAGAAAACCAAAACCTTGCCTCCATTTTGATCCAATCTTTGAATCATCATATCTCATTCGTTTCTTGCTCAAAATCTCGTAAGTTCGTCTCATTCTTTCCCCCTTACCTTCCTCTATCCGTATTATTATCGTCGTCCTACCGGAGGAAACTAGTCTACATATACGAAATGTGATCGTGTATGCGTTCAGGGAAATGTTTATCTCGTGGATGCCTGTTAATCATACTTGCCATGTACACGGTGCTAGTGCGTTTCACTTACCGTGAGAGGTGTCGTCTTTGTGTTGTTGTATTTGAATGCGTGATTACATGATTGATTATTCATGGTCATTGCATGACTTGGCATGGTTTGTTTGTCGAGTCTCAATCTTATCAAACTTATACCGCTAACCGCTAACGGTGAGATATAAGCCCTAGTGAGCGTATTCGGTTGCCTAAGAGTGTCTTCCCCGGGTCTTTGTATAACATGATGGATTCAGACTTGTACCTCTTATGCTCTTATCATTATATATTGATTTGCCTATCTATTCTTATCGTATTTCACATGTATATCTATATATGCATGCTTCTACTTTTGTATTTTCTTCTATGTACGTTTAATGTGATATGGCTGGGAGAACCCGGAGTTACTCCCCACTGACTGTGGCGTTCATGGTTTTCATGGATGAACATGTTGCTTGATTTGGATGGCTTTTTGCTTATGCTATTTTGGGTTCGGGTGTGAGCTAGCGGGCGTTGTCCCTGTTAGATTCACCTCTAGTCGTTAATTAGCTAGTTTGCTAATCACATTGACATTGTTAACCTTTTTAGAGACTATGTCTCTTATCTTATAGTATTTTGTATTTGGTTTGTAATTTGACACTCGTCGTATACTTATCTTGCATGTATAAAGGTTTTTAAAATACCGTATTTCCGCTTATTATATCACATGCTTGTATGTTTTATTTCCGCATTCACGAGGGTTGTCACAGTTGGTATCAGAGCTTTATCGCTCCCGACGCACACACGTGAACCCTAACTTAAACTACTTGACCTTGAAATAATAAATGAGAGATGGGTAGAAGTTAAGGATTTTACTTGGTAGTCTATTTGTTTATGCTAATTGATAGGAGTAACTTAATTTGTTTTTGTTTCTTATGAAGATGGTGAGATCTCGTCTAGTTGAGAACGTTATGCTTGAAGCCCTTACTCAAGTGCTGAAAAATCAGCAAGACGCGGCTTTAGCTCATGCTAACCAAGTTCCCCCTCGAAGAGAAGAGAACCATCAAGGTGGCTACGCATGGGTAGCTGGACAAATAGCAAGGAGTAAAATCGTACCATATGGTGGAGAACCGGACCCTATGGAGCTATCCGATTGGTTCCGTGAGATGGAGAAGCAGTTCGTTCTATACCAAGTCCGAGAAGAGGACAAAGTGAGGATCGCAAAGCACTTCCTTGTGAGGGAAGATGATAATTGGTGGGCTATCACTAGTGCCACCGCTGTTCTTGAAGAGGACTTCAACTGGGCTTGTTTCAAAGGTCTTGTGAAGGGTAGATTCTATCCTAAAGAGCTTAAACAACAAAGGCTCAAGGAGTTCATTGACTTTAAACAAGGCAACTTGTCAGCTCAGGACTTCACTACGGAGTTCAATAAGCTTGCTCATTTTGCTCCAAGACTTATCCGAGATGATGAGGACAGAGCGTTTTATTACCGAAACAAGTTGAGTGCCGTTCTGCAAAGTAAAGTGAGGAGGAATACTACCTCCTTTGGAGATCTTTATGATGATGCCTTGTGGGCCGAGAATTCTATGAAGGCTATTAGAGATGAAGCTTTGATGAATATTCCCTCTCCTTCTTATGTTCCTAGGCCAAATGTTTATGGGAAGAGTACGTTTATTCCGTCTTCCTCTAATTCTGATGCTAACAAGAGGAGATTCAATCCTCCTTCCAATGCAAATACAAGAAATCCTGCTCCTTTTATTCCTAGAGCTACTTCAAATGTGGCTCATAGGCCTTATGCTCCTCAAGCTCAAGCTCAAGGTCGTTTTTGCAACCGGTGTAGACTTCCACATCATCTCGGTGTGCCTTGTTCCAACCGACATTATCTTTGCTTCTTTTGTCAAAAGGGTGGTCACCGTTATGAGGATTGCCCCGATCGGAAGTTGCCTCCTCCTCCTCCTGCTAAACCTAAGGGTTCCATCTTTGTTATGAGCCGTGCCGAAGCCAATGCTCATCCCGAGATCATTACGGGTATGTTCTCAATCTTAGAGCAACCGTGTCTTATTCTATTTGATACCGGTGCTTCAATGTCTTTTGTGTCATCGTCATATGCTAATAAATTATCTATCGAGCCTACATTTAGTGAGGATACTCCCATATCCTTACCATCCGGAGATATTATCTCTTGTTCTACCTTATATCCAAATGTCCCAATATCTATTGCGGGTTCTATATTTCCCGCTAATCTCCTTAAGTTTCCTCTAATAGAGTTCGATATAATATTAGGTATTGATTGGTTAGCATTGTACCATGCTAGGTTCGAGTGTCGTGATCAAAAGATTTATTTAAAGAGTCCTTTAGGGGTTAGAATAACCTATAAGGGATCTCATCCCCGAAAAGGTGTGTCTTTGATTTCCGCTATGAAATTGGTAAGTATGGTTAGAAAAGGTCACCAAGCATACTTGTGTGTTGTGACTTCTTCATCTACCTTTTTGCCAAGTATTGAAGATGTGCCTATTGTTCGAGAATTCGTTGATGTATTCCCCGAAGATTTGCCCGGGATTCCTCCCGAGCGTGATGTTGAATTCTCTATTGATCTTGTACCTGGTTCTGGACCCATAGCCAAAGCTCCTTACCGTATGGCTCCGACCGAATTGAAAGAATTAAGGAAGCAGCTAGATGGTATGATTGAGAAGGGTTTTATTCGACCAAGTGCCTCGCCTTGGAGTGCTCCCGTTCTCTTTGTCAAGAAGAAAGATGGTTCTATGAGGCTTTGTATTGATTATCGTGAATTGAATCGGGTTACAATCAAGAATAGGTATACTTTACCAAGAATAGAAGATTTATTTGATCAACTAAAGGGTACTTCTACTTTTTCCAAGATTGATTTGAGATCCGGTTATCACCAAATTCCCGTTCGTGATGTTGATATTCCGAAGACCGCTTTTAGTACAAGGTATGGTCATTACGAGTTCAAAGTAATGCCATTTAGATTGACGAATGCTCCCGCTATTTTCATGGACCAAATGAACCGCACATTTAGTGACTATCTTGACAAGTGTGTGGTGGTGTTCATTGACGATATTCTTATTTTCTCCAAGTCCGAAGATGACTTACTTGTCTACCTACTGCTTAAATGCATGTGTTAGTGGGCATACGACAACGTTGTTGGGAGTTGAACGCTTTGCGTTGATCGACCCGGCCGTCAAATGTTGTGTACTTGCGAGGTGGTGTTATTTGCATGTAGCGTACCGCTTGTTATGTGGCTCGAGCTCTTTTCCGCCTTTTTCGTGAATTATTCTACCGAATTTGGGGTACTCGGCGTCATTTGATTGACCAAGTCTTGGATGCGAAACGTTTATCGCATGTCAAACAGGAAAATGCGATTCCGGGATTCTGGCCAGATTTAGACTAGGACCGGGTATTTATATTGTCGTCCTACCGGAGGAAATTAGTCTACATATACGAAATGTGATCGTGTATGCGCTCAGGGAAATGTTTATCTCGTGGATGCCTGTTAATCATACTTGCCATGTACACGGTGCTAGTACGTTTCATTTACCGTGAGAGGTGTCGTCTTTGTGTTGTTGTATTTGAATGCGTGATTACATGATTGATTATTCATGGTCATTGCATGACTTGGCATGGTTTGTTTGTCGAGTCTTAATATTATCAAACTTATACCGCTAACGGTGAGATGTAAGCCCTAGTGAGCGTATTCGGTTGCCTAAGAGTGTCTTCCCCGGGTCTTTGTATAACATGATGGATTCGGACTTGTACCTCTTATGCTCTTATCATTATATATTTATTTTCCTATCTATTCTTATCGTATTTCACATGTATATCTATATATGCATGCTTCTACTTTTGTATTTCTTTCTATGTACGTTTAATGTGATATTGCTGGGAGAACCCGGAGTTACTCCCCACTGACTGTGACGTTCATGCTTTTCATGGATGAACAGGTTGCTTGAGTTGGATGGCTTTTTGCTTATGCTATTTTGGGTTCGGGTGTGAGCTAGCGAGCGTTGTGCCTGGAAGATTCACCTCTAGTCGTTAATTAGCTAGTTTGCTAATCACATTGACATTGTTAACCTTTTTAGAGACTACGTCTCATATCTTATAGTATTTTGTATTCGGTTTGTAATTTGACACTCCTCGTATACTTATCTTGCATGTATAAAGGTTTTTAAAATACCGTTTTTCCGCTTATTATATCACATGCTTGTATGTTTTATTTCCGCATTCACGATGGTTGTCACAGTTCTCTATTGATCTTGTACCTGGTTCTGGACCCATAGCCAAAGCTCCTTACCGTATGGCTCCAACCGAGTTGAGAGAATTAAGGAAGCAACTTGATGATATGATTGAGAAGGTTTTATTCGACCAAGTGCCTCGCCTTGGGGTGCTCCCGTTCTTTTTGTGAAGAAGAAAGATGGTTCTATGAGGCTTTGTATTGATTACCGTGAGTTGAATCAGATTACAATCAAGAATAGGTATCCTTTACCAAGAATTGAATATTTGTTTGATCAACTAAAGGGTGCTTCTACTTTTTCCAAGATTGATTTGAGATCCGGTTATCACCAAATTCCCGTTCGTGATGTTGATATTCCGAAGACCGCTTTAGTACAAGGTATGGTCATTACGAGTTCAAAGTAATGCCATTTAGATTGACGAATGCTCCCGCTATTTTCATGGACCAAATGAACCGCACATTTAGTGACTATCTTGACAAGTGTGTGGTGGTGTTCATTGACGATATTCTAATTTTCTCCAAGTCCGAAGAAGAGCATGCTATTCATCTAAGGACTATTTTGGGTGTTCTCCGTCGTCAGAAGTGGTATGCTAAATTCTCCAAGTATGAATTTTGGTTACCTAAGGTGTCCTTTCTTGGGCATGTGATTTCTAAAGAAGGTGTAATGGTGGATCCTTCGAAAATTGAGGCCGTTGTTGATTGGAAGAGTCCGACCGATATTAGAGAAATTCGAAAGTTTCTTGGTTTAGCTGGGTATTACCGTAGATTTGTCAAGGATTTCTCTAAGCTTGCTAGACCAATGACCCAGTTGTTGAAGAAGGAAACCAAGTTCCTATGGAATGAAGCTTGTGAAGCCGCCTTTCAAGAGTTAAAGAAAAGGTTAACTACCGCTCTGGTGTTGACTTTGCCTGAAGATGGAGTAGACTTTGATGTCTATTGTGATGCTTCTAAAATGGAATTGGGTTGTGTTCTTATGCAAAGTAGGAAAGTGGTGGCTTATGCTTCGAGGCAGTTGAGAGTTCATGAAGTGAACTATCCTACTCATGATTTGGAATTGGCCGCCGTTGTCCATGCTTTGAAAGTGTGGAGACACTACCTTATTGGTGTTCATTGTTGTATATTCACCGATCACAAAAGTTTGAAGTACATATTTACTCAAAAAGAGTTGAATATGAGAGAAAGAAGATGGTTGGAATTGGTGAACGATTATGATTTTGAATTGTTGTACCATGAAGGGAAGGCTAATGTTGTTGCCGATGCTCTTAGTAGGAAAGCTTCTCATGCATTGAATGCTATGCGGGTATTACCCGATGATCTTTGTGCTGAGTTTCGAAGATTGAAGTTGGAATTCGTGGAGCGTGGATTTATTTATGTTGGTGCTATGACTGCCGAACCTGTTTTTCACCGTGAGATCCGCGAAAGCCAAGTTGATGATCTTACTTACAAGTCTATTCAAGCCAAGCTTCTTGAAGGTAAAGCTAAAGATTTCAAGTTTGATGATGAAGGTGTTCTTCGATTCCATGGCCGTTTGTTTGTGCCTAATGCTCTTGATTTGAGAAAGAGAGTTCTTGATGAAGCTCACCTTTCCCCTTATTCTATTCACCCCGGTGGTGATAAGATGTATAAAGACTTGAAGCTACAATTTTGGTGGCCGAACTTGAAGGGTGATGTTGTGTCTTATGTTGGAACATGTCTTACTTGCCAACAAGTGAAGATTGAACAAAAGAGGCCCGGTGGATTGCTACAACCGTTGGATATTCCGCTATGTAAGTGGGAATCTATTTCCATGGATTTTTTTATGGCTTTGTCGAGGATCGTTGGAGGTAAAGACCCCGTTTGGGTTGTTGTTGATCGTTTGACCAAGTGTGCTAGATTCATTCCGATCAAAGAAACCTGGAGTTCCTAAGGATATCATGGTGTTCCTAAGGATATCATATCCGGCCGAGATCCGAGGTTTTGTTCGAGATTTTGGAAGGCTTTAGAAGAAGCCATGGGTAGTAACTTGGTGATGAGTACCGCATTTCATGCCGCTACCGATGGTCAGACCGAAAGGACTATTCAGACTTTAGAAGACTTGCTTAGGGCTTGTGCACTCGACTTCCAATCTAGTTGGGAAAAGAGTCTATCGTTGGTGGAGTTTTCTTACAACAACAGTTATCATGCATCTATCAAGATGGCTCCATATGAAGCTCTTTATGAAAGGAAATGTCGGAGTCCTATATGTTGGAATCAATTGAGTGATGTTCGTGACTTAGGCCCCGATGTTTTTGTTGAAACCATTGATCATGTGAAGGTCATTCGTGATAGAATGAAAGCCGCTCAAGACCGTCAAAAGTCTTATGCCGATATCCGAAGAAGGCCGCTAGAATTTGAGGTTGGAGATAAGGTATTCTTGAAAGTATCTCGAATGAAGGGTGTTAAACGGTTTGGTGTTAAGGGTAAATTGAGCCCGAAATACATTGGACCCTTTGATATTGTGAAAAGGATTGGTGCCGTTGCTTACAAGTTGGATTTGCCCCCAAATTTTGCTAAGGTTCATAATGTATTCCATGTTTCTCAATTGAGAAAGTATGTTAGTGATCCGAGCCATGTCTTTCAAAAGGAAATGCCCGAGCTTGAACCGAATTTGTCCTTTGAAGAGAAGCCGATCCGCAGCCTAGATCGCAAGGATAAGAAGTTGAGAAGTAAAGTGGTTCCTTTAGTGAAAATCTTGTGGAGATGTGCCAAGGTTGAAGAATAGACTTGGGAAACGGAAGCTTCAATGCGTGCTAAATATCCGAGTCTATTCGATTAAGGTATCTTTCATTCGCTCAAGTTTCGAGGGCGAAACTTTTTAAAAGGTGGGGTTATTGTAACACCCGTAAATGTACCCTATTTTTATAGTAAAAATATTTTACGGATACTTTTCAGCGAAATTTAGTTTTAGTTTAGAATTAAATTTCCCGTGTCGAATTTAGAATTTCCGAGTTCGTATTTGGATTTTACGCGAGATTTCAAGTGAATCACGTCTTAAGACGCCTTTGAATTTTCTTGACTTTTTTCCACTTACTTCCCTCATACTCCCTCATAACCTAATTCACTCACACAACTCAACTCTTTCTTCCTCACTAAGAAAACCCCAAAGAAACCTACCCTCCATTTTGATCCGTCTTAGAATCGTCATAAATCTTTCATTTCTCGCTCAAATTCATGTAAGTTTGTCTCATTCTTTCTCTCTCATCTTCCTCTATCCGTATTGGTAATAAAATTACCGTCTTTATCGCTTTTCAAATTATCCGTCTTTCTCAATGTGACACCCTCAAATTTGCGGAAAGAAAACAAATATTTAAATAAATAAAAGATGAGAATACGTTTCTAATAGGTTCACTTTAATGAAAATCGGTAAATTTTAAAACCGTAACCTACTATTAAATATATTCATCATAACAAAGGTGTCTTAAATAAAAAGATTCATAACAAAAAGGGAATAATATTATACATAAGAAATATCCAAAACGGGAGACATGTTTCCCGCATAAATACTGAAATAAAAGAGTGTGTAATAATATACAATCCTAAGAACCGAATATAGGTCCAAGGTAATACTTCACTCGCTAGCTCGTCAATGTACCCAAGTATGCATCACAAACCTGCCAACCGCATTAAATATAAACACGAAAGCCACAGTCAGTGGGGAGTAACTCCGAGTTCAGCCAGCCACGAACTGTGGTGTAATAAAAAACATGAATAACATAAAAGAAATGTATATGGAAAATACAAAACTTAACATATACGATATGCTTTTCATGTTATGAAACAAATACCTAACATATAACCTAGCATATGAAAGCTATCATGTGAATCCGTTAACCATCTATAATACGAGGTAGGGAAGCTGGTATGCTAGCTCAGAGGTTACCTTTAACATGGCCATGATACACTCAAACCCTAATCAAACATAATATCATGTGAATCAGTTAACAACCGATAATCCAAACTCTATCAACCTTAGCCGGCTTGCATCTCACCTTCTAAGATTCATAGAATCATCAAACATGAAAGACCAATACGTCTAGAAACAGGCATAAGTTCTTAGCACAGTCAATAGTCGACTTCTGTAACTCGAGGCTATACCACAAGGTAGGAAAACATACTAGTCCTAGACTGATCAGACCTAGCGACAACAGCTATTCCGTTCCCCGTCTCATGACATAACCGTACACGAGAAACTCTACTAGGCGACCCCCTAAGCAGAGATGGCTAGTACTTAAGCTGGCTCCCTTCCCAAAGCGGAACTCTTAGGATGCCATGCCCCGACTTGGCGATAAGCCCCCCAGGCCGTGACACAAACGCT
>JAIUZE010019894.1:0-12285 GCA_022085475.1 Heliosperma pusillum
TACCTGTGCTTGTCTTGGTAGCCCTGAATACATGGTTTATCTATCTTGTCTTTGTCTTGTGTTGTATGTCTTCTATTCTTGTCTTAGCCCCTAGTTTGGTGTTTCAAATTGGTTATCAGAGCTAAGGTTTATTTCTACTGTGAGTTCATTTAACCAAACTACATTCAAAACTACAAAAATAGCCCAATGAGTGAAGAGAGATTGGCAGGAGTAGAAGCAAGGATGGAGGACCTGGCTGGGGTTGTAACCACCCTAACCAGAGCCTTGGATCAGGTGATAGGCAACCAAATATTTGCTGGAGGAAGAGGCAGAGGTCGTGGGAGAGGCCTAGGTCCACCAGGAGGCAGGGTCAGACCACCTGAAGAGGAGGAACCTTCAGACTCAGATGAATCCACAAGGAGCAGAGCTTCAGGGCATGGCCTCACTGATAAACACCTCAAGGTAGACATTCCTGAGTTTTCTGGTAGCTTAAATCCTGATGATTTGTTAGAATGGCTTAGGGATATAGAGAGAGTCTTTGAATACAAAGGATACAATGATGCTAAAGCCTTTAAAGTAGCTATTCTGAAATTGAAAGGGTATGCTTCCCTGTGGTATGAAACCATGAAGAGTCTAAGGGCTAGGGAGGGTAAGGAACCCATCAAATCCTGGTCTAAGTTGAAGAAAAAAATGTTGAACAAGTTTGTTGCTAAGGATTATACTCAGGATTTGTTCATCAAGCTGTCTAAACTAAAACAACATGAAAAATCTGTTGAGTCTTATCTGAGAGAGTTTGAGCAGCTTACCCTTCAATGTGACATCACTGAGAAACCTGAACAAAGGATTGCTAGATTCCTAGAAGGCCTAAGCCCAGGCATTGCTAACAAGGTTAGGATGCAGCCCCTATGGTCCTTTGAGGATGTGGTTAACCTATCCCTTAGGGTTGAGAAAATGGGGAAGGAAACAACCAAGTCTTTCACCAACCCTGCTATAACTAAACCTTATGCTGGGGTCAGAATTGGGGAGGGTCCTAGGACTCCCATAACTTTTAATAGGAACCCCTTGGACAAGGGTAAGGCACCTGTAAGTCAGCAACCTACCCTCACCCTTTCAGAAGAAAAGAGAAAATGTTATCAATGTCAAGGTTATGGCCACTTTAAGAGAGACTGTCCCTCAAGAAGAGCCTTGACAGCAGTGGAAGTCATGGAATGGGAGAAGGAAGGGCTCATTGAGTATGAGCAGGAGGAGGGAACAGGAGAACAGGAAGAGGAAGGTGATGCCCCTTTGGTAGTAGCCCCACCAGACACTGGTCACAACCTTGTTCTTTGGAGGGTTATGCACTCTCAGCATCAACCCCTAGAAGAAGACCAGAGATCTCTAATCTTTAGGAGCAGGTGTACTATTCAAGGGAGGGTTTGTAATGTGATCATAGATGGGGGAAGTTGCACCAATGTGGCCTCAGTTACCTTGGTTAACAAGCTTGACTTGGAGACCAAACCCCACCCCAACCCTTACAAACTCAGATGGCTGAACAAGGGTGCTGAAGTAAGGGTTGATCAACAATGTTTAGTGTCCTTCTCTATTGGAGGCACCTACAAGGATGAGGTGACTTGTGATGTAGTGCCTATGGATGCATGCCATTTACTGCTGGGCAGACCATGGGAGTTTGATAAAGATGCCTTGCATAAAGGGAAGAGCAATGTGTACACTTTTAGACATGGGAATCAAAGGATAGTCCTGACACCTTTACCCCCAAACACTAGGGACTATGGTAGTCCTAGTACCAGTGGATCCAAGGAGGTTCTTTTCCTCACAGAGGCAGCCATGCTCAGAGAGGTGGAACAAGAACAACCTGTATATTTCCTCTTATCCAAACAGGTTGAGGAACCAGTTGAGGTGCCCCCAGAGGTAAAGGAGCTGATCAGTGAGCATGAGGATGTATTTCCAGAAGAACTACCATCAGGACTTCCCCCCCTAAGGGGCATAGAGCACCAGATAGACCTCATTCCAGGTGCCATGCTACCTAACAGGCCAGCTTACAGGAGTGACCCCAAGTCCACCCAAGAGTTGCAGAGGCAGGTGGAGGAGCTGATGTCAAAGGGATTTGTCAGGGAATCTTTGAGTCCTTGTGCAGTGCCTGCCCTCCTAGTTCCTAAGAAGGATGGTTCATGGAGAATGTGTATTGACAGCAGGGCCATTAACAATATCACTGTCAAGTACAGGTTCCCCATCCCAAGGCTGGATGACATGTTGGATGAGTTAAGTGGAGCCAGTCTATTCTCCAAGATAGATCTTAGGCAAGGTTACCACCAGGTGAGAATCAGGGAGGGGGATGAGTGGAAAACAGCATTTAAAACCAAGCATGGGCTCTATGAATGGCTGGTGATGCCATTTGGTCTCTCCAATGCCCCTAGTACATTCATGAGACTTATGACTGAAGTCTTAAGGCCTTTCATAGGTCAGTTCATTGTGGTGTACTTTGATGATATCCTGGTCTATAGTAAGGGCAAATCTGAACATCTGAACCATCTAAAGTTGTTGTTTCTGAAACTGAGAGAGCATAAGCTCTTTGGGAAAATGGAGAAGTGTACTTTCATGGCTGAGGAGGTTAAATTCTTGGGGTATGTCATCTCTGCCAAGGGCATATCTGTGGATCAGGAGAAGATTGCAGCCATCAAGTCTTGGCCTATTCCCAAGAACATCACTGAGGTTAGGGGTTTTCATGGCCTAGCCTCCTTCTATAGGAGGTTCATACAGGGATTCAGCACTATCATGGTGCCTGTAACAGAAGGGATGAAGAAGGGTGAGTTCAAGTGGACTGAACAGGCACAAGCAGCCTTTGAGCTCATCAAAAAGAAGCTTTGTGAGGCACCTATACTAGCTCTACCTGATTTTGATCAGCTATTCGAAGTAGAGTGTGATGCAAGTGGGGTAGGGATTGGAGCAGTACTCATCCAAGGAAGGAATCCTGTGGCCTTCTTCAGTGAGAAGCTCAATGGGGCTAAGCTCAATTACTCCACATATGACAAGGAGTTTTATGCCTTGGTGAGAGCCCTCATGTACTGGAGCCATTATCTTAAACCCAAGCCTTTTGTACTTCACTCTGATCATGAGGCCTTGAAATACATAAATGGCCAACACAAGCTCAGTGCAAGGCATGCAAAATGGGTTGAATACCTTCAGTCCTTCAACTTCTCAAGCAAATACAAGGAAGGTAAGTCAAATGTGGTAGCAGATGCCTTGTCTAGGAGACATTCTATGTTGGTGACAATCCAACAAAGGGTGCTAGGCTTTGAGTTTATGAAGGAGCTGTACCAGGATGATCCTGATTTCATGGAGGATTGGTTAACCCTGCAGAACAGTCCTAGAGTAAAAGAGACCAAGTATCAGCTGCAGGAAGGTTACATGTTTAAGGGGAACAAATTGTGTGTCCCTAGGGGCTCATACAGGGACCTATTGGTGAGGGAAGTCCACTCTAATGGGCTAGCAGGACATTTTGGGGTGCAGAAGACCATGGATATCCTGCAAGATCAGTTTTACTGGCCTAGGATGGAAGGGGATGTTCAAGCTATTCTTAGGAGGTGTTCTACTTGCCAAAAGGCAAAGAGTTCTTTCCAAGCAGGACCTTACACTCCACTGCCTGTACCTGACAAACCTTGGGAAGACATCAGCATGGATTTCATTGTGGCTCTGCCCAAGACTCCTAGGGGAAAGGATTCCATCATGGTTGTGGTTGACAGATTTAGCAAAATGGCTCACTTTGTGCCATGTAGGAAGACTGAGGATGCCTCAGGGGTTGCTGAGCTTTACTTCAAAGAAGTAGTCAAACTACATGGAGTGCCTAGATCAATTGTTTCAGACAGGGATACAAAGTTTATGAGTTACTTCTGGAAGACCCTGTGGAAGCTCCTAGACACCAGGCTGCTTTTTAGTACATCCCACCATCCTCAAACTGATGGTCAAACAGAAATCACCAACAAAACCCTAGGGAGAATACTGAGGTGCATTGTGAAGAAGTCACTAGGAGATTGGGATCTCAAACTAGCCCAAGCAGAATTTGCCTTCAACAGGGCCCCTTCATCAAGTACTGGCCACAGTCCCTTTGAGGTGGTCTATGGCAGCAACCCACTCATGCCTATGGAGCTATCCAATGTGCCTAAAGAGATACTGAACTATGATGCCAAGAAAAGGGTGGAACAAATGCTCAGGTTGCATGAACAGGTTAAGAGAAACATAGAGAAGACTAATGAGCAATACAAAATCAAAGCCAAGGTGCCAAGAGGAAAGAAGGAGTTTCAAGCAGGTGACCTGGTGTGGTTACACCTCAGAAAGGAAAGGTTCCCAAGCAAAAGAAAGAACAAACTTATGCCTAGAGCAGAAGGCCCTTTTGAAGTCATAGAAAAGGTGGGAGCCAATGCTTACAAGGTGGATTTGCCAGGAGAATATGGAGTTCATGGCACATTTAACATAGGAGACCTTAGCCCCTACTATGACAGTGAAGAAGAGAACCCTGGAGATTTGATGCTCAAATCTTTCCAACCTGGGGAGGATGAAGCAGGAGCTAGGGGAGCAACCTCATTTGGCAATCCAGTTCAGACAACAACCAACAAAGACACCCATGTTCAGTCTAAGGCAGATCAAGTCCAAACAACTAAGTTTTCAAAAGCAACAAAAGGTAACCATGTCCAAGCAACACACAATCAAGTTATGACACCATCAAAGGCTCATGATCAAGCAACAACAACATCTACACAAGCCATGCCAACCAGAGTAACAAGGTCCCAAATCAACAACAGCCAGAAGGATTCCACAGACACAAGTACCAGTTCCAGGCCACATATCCTACAGCAATTGTCCAAGCAAGGGCTCCAACTTCTTTTCCCATCTAGTTGAGGTCCTTAGCTACAAAAAAGTCCAGGATAAGTTTTCCAAATTATCCTTGGAAGTTCAAGTAAAACAGCCCACAAGTTAATCAGTCACTTTGAGAGCCAGGCTGGTTTCAAGACCAATGGATGAACAAAGGCATCTTACTTTTGTGTGACCCTTAGTAGTATTAATAAGGACGTTGGAAGGAGCTTAGAAGTCCCTCTCAAGGTTCCATTTGAAGCACCAGACAGCCAAAACAACCCCAAAGAAAACTGCTCAAACAATGCCATTTCAGGAAAGGAGACAAACTTACTTTTCAGTTGCTTTTTCTGAAGTTGTTGCAGTCTGTTTTGCTCGTCTTACTAGTAGACTTTTGTATCTCATTTGTTGTTATTTCAAGGGTCCTTTAAGCCCTTAGATGTAGTCTTATGTTGGATGGTGAGGATCTTTTGTAATGCTCTATATAAAGAGCCTTTTGCCTTGAAAGAAACTCAGAATGCTGAATGATAAAAACCAGAGTTTACACTCTTTCTTTGTTAACCTGTGCCAGTCTTGGTTAGCTCTCAACCCTCAACAAACTTGTGCTAGTCTTAGTTTGTTGGCCTGAGTTAGAGTCATTCACTTGTGCTAGTCTTAGTGGGTGAGTTTAGCTTGGGATTCACTGCATTTAGAACTATCTGTGCTTGTCTTGGTAGTCCTGAATACAGGGTTTTATCTATCTTGTCCTTGTCTTGTGTTGTGTGTTTCTATTCTTGTCTTAGCCCCTAGTTTGGTGTTTCACCTTCATTGTATGTATTGTAATTCCTTGTGTGAACAATGAGTCTTCCTTGCTTCATTACCTATTGTTTGAATCGTAACACGTTGTGTGAACAATAAGTCTTCCTTTCTTCATTACCCATTGTTTGCATTGTAACTCCTTGTATGAAGAATGAGTCTTCCTTCATTACCCATTGTTTGCATTATAAGTCCTTATGTGAACAATGTGTCTTCCGTTCTTCATTACCCATTGTTTGCATCGCAACTCCTTGTGTGAACAATGAGTCCTCCTTTCTTCATCACCTGTTGTTGGCATTGTATCTCGTTGTGTGAACAATGAGTCTTCCTCTCTTCATTACCCATTCATTGCATTGTAACTCCTTGTGTGAACAATCAGTCTTCCTTCATTACCCATTGTTTGCATTGTAACTCCTTGTGTGGAAAATGAGTCTGCCTTCATTAGCCATTGTTTGCATTGTAAATCCTTGTGTGAACAATGAGTCTTCCTTCATTACCCATTGTTTGAATCGTAACTCCTTGTGTGAACAATGAGTCTTCCTTTCTTCATTACCCATTGTTTGCATTGTAACTCATTGGGTGAACATTGAGTCTTCCTTCATTACCCATTGTTTGCATTGTAATTCCTTCTGTGAACAATGAGTGTTCCTTCAATACCCATAGTTTGCATTGTAACTCCTTGTGTGAACAACAAGTCTTCCTTCATTACCAATTGTTTGCATTGTTTGCATTGTAACTCCTTGTGTGAAAAAAGAGTCTTCCTTTCTTCATTACCCATTGTTTGCATTGTAACTCCTTGTGTGAACGATGAGTCTTCCTTCATTACCCATTGTTTGCATTGTAACTCCTTGTGTGAACAATGAGTCTTCCTTTCTTCATTACCCATTGTTTGCATCGCAACTCCTTGTGTGAACAATGAGACTTCCTTCATTACGCATAGTTTTCATTGTAACTCCTTGTGTGAACAATGAGTCTTCCTTTATTACCCATTGTTTGAATCGTAACACGTTGTGTGAACAATAAGTCTTCCTGCAGCGAAATAAATTCAAATGGTTTTGAAAATCTCTGCAGAATTGGGTCAATTTCAATAGCTCATATCATGAGTTTTACATGGTGAAAATTTGAGTTCTTTATATGTTTGGGTTCTTGAAAGAGTCCTCTTTCATATGAAGTTGGAATCAACAACATTCATTAAGTAGATTGTTCACGCGAGGGCTTCAAAGACTGTCACACAGAAGGATGTTCTGTATTTCTGAAAATGACCTGTCAGCACTAAAACGTGAATAACTCAATATTGGATGGATGGTTTTGGTTGATTCTTTTTGGATATGAAAGCTAACATTCGTATCTACCATTTTAGTCATCATGGGCATTTTTAATCGATGTGAGCTAAGAGATATGATTTTTTGAAGTTCCTGCTGCTGCACAGGAAAACTGCTGTGCATTCACTTCTGACCTGCACGTACTCAAAGGCTTATAAATAAAGTTCCAGGAACTTTTTTGCATGATTCAAAATGGAGAAGGAAGCTAACTCGTATAGCTTCAATTTGGCTACTCATGGGTCTCCTAGTTCTATATGTGCAGAAAATGAGAGCATCTGCAAGATGCCTCTGGAGTCTGGAATACTGCTGCACAGTTGTCAAGTGACCCGCTAGTACTCAAACCTCTATATATAGAGTTCCATTCATCATTTTGGGTTGATTCTTTTTTGACATGAAAGCTAACATCTCTAGCTTTAAAATGAGCTATCATAGTCAATGTAATTCATTCTGAGTCAAGAGATATGAATCCTGCAAATGAGGTCTGATTCCAGAGATGCAACTGTCATGATAAGTTTGATGCAAACACTAGTGAGGGGTATTTGTTCCTTTCAGCTGCCAAGATTAGCATGTCCTAAGATGGATAATGATCTTAATAATGTCCTTATGTCAAGGGATGAGAAGTGAGAAGGCTTGGTTCAGTTTAAAGAGATCTTTGCCTTGAAGAAAATGCAAGGGACAATTTCTGAAATATGAAAGCGACATTTAGTGGTCCTATTTTGGCTTGTTGTTTCTTTCCCTTTGTTTGACAGTGCACCTGCTCTATGGCACGACAAGGGCTGATTTCTAAGCCTCATTTCAGAGCTTTTGAGCTGCCAAAGGACACTCACCAACTATCTACACTTGAAGACAAAGGGAAAAGCAACCAATGAAATCTCTCCTTGCTTTCCAAGTTTTACTTTTCAGTTTTTATTTTATTGATGCATTGTACTAGTTATTTCTCAACCATTAGATGGTTCTTATCTTGCCTATATAAGGCTTCATTTCCATTGTAAGAAATCAGTTTATGAAATGAATTTTTAGAAGGTTTTCAAAACCCTTAGTCTTTGCTTGTGTGCTTAGACACCCTTTCCTCTTTGCTATGTGCTGGAGAACCTCCAAGGGCTTCGAGCCATTGGAGCGGGGTTGAGTTCTATGCTTGTGTGCTTGGGCAAAACTACCTCGAGGCTTAGACCTGCTGTGTGATCTAGTCTAAGTCATATCCATCTACCTCCCATTGTATTAAACCCACAAAATAAGCCCTCCAAAACAGCCCCTCAAATGAGAAGAACAACTACTCGTGTCGAGTTTAATTTGTTGTTGTTTCGTTGAGTCTTGGTTGCACTTGGTTGTGCAAAGCGGTTTCCGGGACCGTCCTATCCCTAGCCCGGTTTTAGGTGTCATTTAGGTTAGTTTTAGAGTCACTTGAGCCATGCTCGAGTGGCTGCTCTTGGGGAGTCTTTCTTGGCACGAAATCAGCCCCTTTGGGTCTTGTTTCAGTGCAAATGGTATCAGAGCCCAGGCTCTTGCGTTTTCTTAAATCAAGACGGTCTTGGGAAGGGTGGGTGCGTGATGTTCTAGGGCGTGACACTACTTACGTGGGTGCTGCCTGGTTTGTGGGTGTTTGCTTTGGTACGAGCACTTGTGATAGCTTGTATCGAGTTGGCTAACAGGGGGATTCGATCTTTGCAAGAGTGCTGGATTCGAATAGGGCCCTAGTTGTCTCCCTCTTTAACATCTACACTACTTGTTCCATGGTTGTTTTGTTTTTGAAATCGTCTTTTGTAGTACCATGTTTTTAACCCCGAAAGTTTGAGGACAAACTTTTTTGAACAAAGGGAGTTTGCAGCGAAATAAATTCAAATGGTTTTGAAAATCTCTGCAGAATTGGGTCAATTTCAATAGCTCATATCATGAGTTTTACATGGTGAAAATTTGAGTTCTTTATATGTTTGGGTTCTTGAGAGAGTCCTCTTTCATATGGAGTTGGAATCAACAACATTCATTAAGTAGATTGTTCACGCGAGGGCTTCAAAGACTGTCACACAGAAGGATGTTCTGTTTTTCTGAAAATGACCTGTCAGCACTAAAACGTGAATAACTCAATATTGGATGGATGGTTTTGGTTGATTCTTTTTGGATATGAAAGCTAACATTCGTATCTACCATTTTAGTCATCATGGGCATTTTTAATCGATGTGAGCTAAGAGATATGATTTTTTGAAGTTCCTGCTGCTGCACAGGAAAACTGCTGTGCATTCACTTCTGACCTGCACGTACTCAAAGGCTTATAAATAAAGTTCCAGGAACTTTTTTGCATGATTCAAAATGGAGAAGGAAGCTAACTCGTATAGCTTCAATTTGGCTACTCATGGGTCTCCTAGTTCTATATGTGCAGAAAATGAGAGCATCTGCAAGATGCCTCTGGAGTCTGGAATACTGCTGCACAGTTGTCAAGTGACCCGCTAGTACTCAAACCTCTATATCTAGAGTTCCATTCATCATTTTGGGTTGATTCTTTTTTGACATGAAAGCTAACATCTCTAGCTTTAAAATGAGCTATCATAGTCAATGTAATTCATTCTGAGTCAAGAGATATGAATCCTGCAAATGAGGTCTGATTCCAGAGATGCAACTGTCATGATAAGTTTGATGCAAACACTAGTGAGGGGTATTTGTTCCTTTCAGCTGCCAAGATTAGCATGTCCTAAGATGGATAATGATCTTAATAATGTCCTTATGTCAAGGGATGAGAAGTGAGAAGGCTTGGTTCAGTTTAAAGAGATCTTTGCCTTGAAGAAAATGCAAGGGACAATTTCTGAAATCTGAAAGCGACATTTAGTGGTCCTATTTTGGCTTGTTGTTTCTTTCCCTTTGTTTGACAGTGCACCTGCTCTATGGCACGACAAGGGCTGATTTCTAAGCCTCATTTCAGAGCTTTTGAGCTGCTAAAGGACACTCACCAACTATCTACACTTGAAGACAAAGGGAAAAGCAACCAATGAAATCTCTCCTTGCTTTCCAAGTTTTACTTTTCAGTTTTTATTTTATTGATGCATTGTACTAGTTATTTCTCAACCATTAGATGGTTCTTATCTTGCCTATATAAGGCTTCATTTCCATTGTAAGAAATCAGTTTATGAAATGAATTTTTAGAAGGTTTTCAAACCCTTAGTCTTTGCTTGTGTGCTTAGACACCCTTTCCTCTTTGCTATGTGCTGGAGAACCTCCAAGGGCTTCGAGCCATTGGAGCGGGGTTGAGTCCTATGCTTGTGTGCTTGGGCAAAACTACCTCGAGGCTTAGACCTGCTGTGTGATCTAGTCTAAGTCATATCCATCTACCTCCCATTGTATTAAACCCACAAAATAAAGCCTCCAAAACAGCCCCTCAAATGAGAAGAACAACTACTCGTGTCGAGTTTAATTTGTTGTTGTTTCGTTGAGTCTTGGTTGCACTTGGTTGTGCAAAGCGGTTTCCGGGACCGTCCTATCCCTAGCCCGGTTTTAGGTGTCATTTAGGTTAGTTTTAGAGTCACTTGAGCCATGCTCGAGTGGCTGCTCTTGGGGAGTCTTTCTTGGCACGAAATCAGCCCCTTTGGGTCTTTTTTCAGTGCAGAAACACACATAAGGTCGGTTGGAACAAGACACACCGGGGTGGTGTGGTTGTCCACAACGATTACATTGACAACCTTGAGGTTGGGCTTGAGATGTATAAGGCCTATGAGCCACATTTGAAGTAGCTCTAGGAATAAAAGGAGCAGGATTCCTTGTATTTGCATTGGAAGGAGGATTGAATCTCCTCTTGCTAACATAAGAATTAGAAGGAGACGGAATAAACGGCCTCTTCCCATACACATTCGGCCTAGGAGCATAAGAAGGAGAGGGATTATTCATCAAGGCTTCATCACTAATAGCCTTCATTGAATTCTCGGCCCACAAGGCATCATCATAAAGATCTCCAAAGGAGGTAGTATTCCTCCTCACTTTACTTTGCAGAACGGCACTCAACTTGTTACGGTAATAGAATGCTCGGTCTTCATCATCTCGGATAAGCCTCGGCGCAAAATGAGCGAGCTTATTTAACTCCGTAGTAAACTCTTGAGCTGATAAGTTGCCTTGTTTAAAGTCAATGAACTCTTTGAGCCTTTGTTGTTTAAGCTCTTTAGGATAGAATCTACCTTCCACAAGAGCTTTGAAATAAGCCCAGTTGAAGTCCTCTTCAAGAACAGCGGTGGCACTTGTGATAGCCCACCAGTTATCAGCTTCCCTCACCAGGAAGTGTTTTGCGATCCTCACCTTGTCCTCCTTTCGGACTTGGTATAGATCGAACTGCTTCTCCATCTCACGGAACCAATCGGATAACTCCGTAGGGTCCGGTTCTCCACCATATGGTACGATCTTACTTCTAGCTATTTGTCCAGCTACCCATGCGTAGCCACCTTGATTGTTATCCTCCCTTCTAGGGGGAACTTGGTTGGCATTAGCTAAAGCTGCATCTTGCTGATTTTTCAGCACTTGAGTGAGAGCTTCCATCATAACATTTTCAGCTAATCGTGGTCTAACCATCTTCATAAGAAACAAAAACAAATTAGCATAAACAAATAGACTACCAAGTAAAGTCCTTAACTTCTACCCAACTCTCATTTATTATTTTAAGGTCAAGTAGTTTAAGTTAGGGTTCACGTGTGTGCGTCGGGAGCGATAAAGCTCTGATACCAACTGTGACAACCCTCGCGAATGCGGAAATATAAAACATACAAGCATGTGAAATAATATGCGGAAATACGGTATTTTAAAAACCTTTAAACATGCAAGATATATAACACGAGGAGTGTCAAAATATTACAAACTAAGTACGAAATACAACAAAGAGACGGGGTCTCTTAAAATGTTAGCAAAGAACAAGTGTTTAGCAAAACTAGCTAAAATCGTCTAGAGGTGAAACTTCCAGGACAACGCCCGCTAGCTCACACCCGAACCCAAAATAGTCAAAGCAAAAAGCCATCCAATGCAAGCAACCTGTTAATCCATGGAAAACATGAACGCCACAATCAGTAGGGAGTAACTCCGGGTTGAGTTACAATAAGAATAGATAGGCAATCCAATATATAATGATAAGATCATATGGGAATCAAATCCGAATCCATCATGTTATTCAAAGACTCGGGGAAGACACTCTTAGGCAAACGAATACACTCACTAGGGCTTGCTTCTCACCGTTAGCGGTATAAGTTTGATAAGATTGAGACTCGACAAACAAACCATGCCAAGTCATGCGATGATCACAAAAAATCCATCATATTATCATCCATGCAAACATACCCATACATTGACGATGCCCAATAATGCAATGACCATGAATAATAAG